>JAXGGA010001140.1:0-167512 GCA_038373865.1 Uloborus plumipes
AAAAAACTTTAATTTGTTTTTAATTGCAAATAATTTTCATCCAAAAATTAACATTGTTGCAGTGAAATAATGGCTCGAAGTTTTTTCTTCTTGAATCGAAAACATAGAAAACATCATTTATTGACTTAAGTAATGGCAGCTATATCATTCTAGAATGTGAAGATCGAGCAAGGCATTACTAATTAAGTTTGCTTTGTACTTCATTTAAAATGTTTGAACTGTCTTAAAGCAAATTTAAAAGGAGCTCTAACGAACTGAAAGCGAGATTTCGTCTCTTGTTTTTCTGTTTTATCCAAGTCCTTGATTTCTTCAGTTGATAATGCTTGAATTAAAACTTTTGAAACCAGTGAAAGAGTAGAAAAACCAATGAGTCTTCTTTCACGGAATTAAATTTTGTGCTTTCTTTCCCGAGGTTATTTACTACTTTTATTTCATCGTGGGTCTTGAACTATTCTTTTATGGCGTCAGTAAGTAATTTGATCTTGTTAAAAAAATCGTGATAAAGCAGCTGTCTTGTTCTACTTTTCCATCAAAACAATGTCTAGATTTAAAAATCGCGATATTTTTGCCCAAGTAGCACACTTCGTTTTTTTAAAGGTTGCAAAATGGTTATTAACGTTTTAACAACCGCTTAAAAACGTTTATAAAACATTTAATGGTTATTTGTGCAACCTGGGTGGGTTTCATACTACGAGGGTTGTCCGTAAAGTAAGTTCCCATTTTTTTTGCGCATTGTATCGATTATTTAATCACATCAAATAGTACATCATTAAAAAGCTTGGACTTTTATCTATTTTTCGACGTAGTCCCCTTTTACTTCTATGCACTTTTCATGCGCGTAACCATCTTTTTTATTCCTTCGTCGTAGAAGTTTCCCGCCGCACTGCGAAGGTAATTCAGGACCTCATCTTTCAGCTCTTCTCCGGTTGCGAAATTCGTACCACCGAGATGTTTTTTCAAACCAGGGAAGAGATGATAATCGCTTGGGGCCAGATCCGGGCTGTAGGGAGGGTGAAGGACTGTCTTCCAACTGAAATCCTTAATGAGCGAGGTGGTTTTGCTGGCTGTATGTGGACGAGCATTATCTTGATGAAAACGGACTCCACTAGACAGCATGCCCCTTCTCTTGTTCTGTATGGCTCTTCTAAGGTTTTTCAGAGTTTCGCAGTAGCGGTCAGCATTTATTGTTGCACCAGTGGGCATAAATTCACACAGCAATAGACCTTTTCTGTCCCAAAACACCGTTGCCATGATTTTGCCGGCAGACAGCGTTTGTTTAAGCTTCCGCATTGATGGCGAATGCGGATGTTTCCACTGCTTTGACTGTTCCTTGGTTTCCGGTGTCGCATATAGTGAACCCAAGTTTCGTCCCCAGTGACTATGGAGTCCAAAATATCTTTAGCGCTGGCTTCGTAGTCCGCGATGAATTTGGTAGCCGCTTCAACACGTTGTTTTTTGTTGTCCTCTGTGAGCATTTTGGGCACCCACTTGGCACAAACCTTCGAATATCCTAAATGTTCCGTTAAAATCTTGTTGATAGATGTTTTGCTGACATCTGGAACCATCGCACTAAGATCTCGAACCGTCATTCTGCTATCTGCCAGCATTGCCGCTTCCACCCTCGCAATTTTTTCCATCGCTAAGCGATGGGCGTCCGGATCGCTGTTCGTCATGGACGTCTGTTCGCCCTTCTTTAAACTCTTGGATCCATTTCCGCACCATTTGCACACTTATGCATTCTTCTTCATAGACTTCTGTAAGTTGGGTATGGATTTCTGTCGCTGAATTTCCTTTGGCACACAAAAAACGAATCACTGATCTCACTTCGCATTTGGCGGGCGAAGGAATCGGAAGCTCCATTCTTAATGGCTGCCAAAACCAAACTTAAGGTCACAGTGAGTTCAACTAGGAGAGAATGTGGAGGGGAGGAACCAAGCTATGCGCTAGGGTTGCCAGATTGCGCGTAACAGCGATTCACGTGCTTGTGGAAATTAGGGAAACTTACTTTACGGACAACCCTCGTAGTATCCCATTTAACTGTACACTGAAGTGACAAAAGTCATGGGATACCTCTTAATATCGTGTCGGCCCTCCTTTTGCCCGGCGAAGTGCAACAACTCGACGTGGCATGGACTCAACAAGTCGTTGGAAGTATTCTGCAGGAATATTGAGCCATGCTGTCTCGATAGACGTCCATAATTGTGAAAGCGTTGATGGGGCAGGTTTTTGGGCACGAACAGACCTCTCGATGGTGTCCCATAAATGCTCAATGGGATTCATGTCGGGCGATCTAGGTGGCCAAATCATTCGTTGGAATTGTCCAGAATTTTCTTCAAACCAATTGCGAACAGTTGTGGCCCGGTGACATGGCGCATTGTCATCCATAAAAATCCCATCGTTGTTTGGGTACATGAAGTCCATGAATGGCTGCAAGTGATCTCCAAGTAGCTGCACATAAGCATTTCCAGTCAATGTTCGGTCCAGTCGCACTAGAGGACCAAGTCCACGCCATGAAAAAACAGCCCACACCATTACGGAGCCACCACCAGCTTGAACAGTGCCTTGCTGACAGTTTGGGTCCATGGCTTCGTGGGGTCTGCGCCACACTCGAACCCTACCATCGGCTCTTACCAGCTGAAATCGTGACTCATCGGACCAGGCCACGGTTTTCCATTCATCTAGGGACCAACCGATATGCTCACGTGCCCACGAGAGTCGCTGCAAGCGATGTCGTTCTGTCAGTAAAGGCACTCGAGTCGGTCTTCTGCTGGAATAGCCCAAGAAATCCAAATTTCTCCGCACAGTTCTAGCAGACACGTTCATTGTACGTCCCACATTGATTTCTACGGTGATTTGACGCAGTGTTGCTTGTCTGTTAGAATTTACGACTCTTTGCAGACGTCGCCGGTCTCGATCTTTAAGTGCAGGCGGTCGACCACTGCGCTGTCCATGGTGGGATGTTATGCCTGAAATTTCATACTCTCGGCACACTCTTGACACAGTGGATCTGGGAATGTTGAATTCTCTAACGATTTCCGAAATGGCATGACCCATGCGTCTAGCTCCAACTAACATTCCGCGTTCAAAGTCTGTTAATTCACGTCGTGCGGTCATCATCACGTTAAAACCTCTTCACATGAATAACTTGAACAGAAATGAAAGCTCTGTAAAAGCACTGCTCATTTATACCTGTTCCATGCGATGCTACTGCCATCTGAAAATTTGCATATTGCTATCCCATGACTTTTGTCACTTCAGTGTATAATAACACGATACATAAAAGTTGCAGTGAAATATTTAAGAAATGTCACAAAATAAATGCATCTGTATACAATCAGATAGCCTAAATAAAATATAAGGAAATATAAGAAAAAAAAGAGATAACATGGTAAAAGACAGAAATGTCTCAGATTCATAGCTGTCCTGACGGTATGAACGAAAAGAGCATTTTCCATTCTTATCTTTTGGTCAATAAAGCACTTTTTATGTCAGTATTGTAAGAAAAACAATTTGTTACAATGACGACATGTTTTGAGATATTTCAAACACTATCTTTAAAATTTAGTGCAAGAACTTTATAAATAGTACGCAACTATTTGAAACTTACTTTTTTTAACAATTCTTTTTCTTAAAAAAAAAGAGGAAAAAAATCTTGAAAAAGATCTAATGCGTGAAAAAAGTTGAATCAATGGCTTTACATAGTTTTTTACTGTATGATATCTTACTTTTAAACTTTAAAATAGCTCTTCTGAAAAATTATATTCTTTGAGATACGACGTTCTTAAAAGAAGTAAGTGATATGTATTTCTCCTAATTCAGAGCAAATGAGAGACAAAACCCATACACCCTTACATACCCCATACACCTTTACATACCCCTTCTAATCAACAGTGAGCGTTATAGCAAAGGAAAAAAATTGACAAGTGTTTAGAATATATTTGTACATCTGAAGAGAAAAAAAAGGTATTATTTAACGAAATGTGTGAAACAGAAATTTATCATTACCATATTACACACTATAAAAATAATATTGTTTTAAAATTATGTTCGCTTAAAAATTTGCTACCTTCATATCTAAATGGTAACTTAAGCCTCTAAAACTTGGATAAATTTGTTCATATCAAAAATGTGAAACTTTATCTCCCTTCATTCTAACAAATGAAAATGCTAAGAATTGATTTTTTCTCTTTAGATACTTGCGTTATTTAATACGCTTAACTTGAAAACCTAATTAAATATTTCGACACTGGCATTTGAAATTAATTTACTCCAGAAAATAAAATTCATTCATAAAAAGAAATGTCATTTTTATTTAAGATACTTAATTGCACTGAATTGCGGATTCTCTTCAAAGAAATGATGAAATTTCAACAGCAAAACATAATTAACTTTTGTTAAATAAACTCGAAAAATCTTCAGTTGCATGTTTGAAATAGAGTCAAGCCTTCAAGATATTTATGCAGTTTTATTATCTACGATATGTAGCTTTCAGGAAAAAAAAAAAACTCTTGATACAATTATAGCATGTTAATAATGTTTACTTTTGTAACTCTTCCATTATTTTTAAAGCAAATTTTCGAGCCTAATAAATGTACTTTTAGTTGTAAACATTTTTAATTTCTTTAAACTTTACGAAACGCTTGTGTTGGTTTTTTTTTTATCTTGATATATGTGTAGTTAAAAATGTATATATGGGCAATTCCACGGTAACTTACGTTACATTTCGACCAACTCTTATGCATTTAGTACCTCAGTACAGACAAATTTTGTTGTACAAATCTTGTATGAAAGCATTTTTTGAAAATGACAGTTGAAAGCAAAATTAAAATGCAAAAATATTCGATGCATTTAAATTTTATAAAATCTAGCAGTCAAAGATAAGGCAGTAACTTGCGTTACACAAAAAGGGAATGACATAATATGAAAATTGGTTCTGAGGCAAATTTCTGCTCTATTACAGCTGTTTCATTGTTTGAAGCATAATTTATCAGTTCCTTATAATGCTTAGGAATATATTTTCATTAATTTAAAAATGTATTTCAAAAATTGAAAATTATGGGAATTTTTAACTGGGTAACTTATGTTACAATAACTTACGTTACAAAATTTACTTACAAGCATATCTTTATTACAAAAATTAATGAATGAAAATTACAGCTTAGTTTAGATCGAAACATTGAAAATTAACAATTATGAATTAAATTTACAGAAATTTAATATCAAACTCAATGAAAAATCAAAAATATTACATAACATAAGACTTAAATCTATACTGGCTGCTGCTATTAACAAGTTCAGGTAATTCAATTTTTCAAATCATTCTTTCTTTCTTATTATAAATTTCATCTGTCGTTACTGGCCATTTCTAATTGGTTCCAACAGCAGCCATTACTTATATTTTAAACTCATTTTCTTCAATAATCGTCACAACTCAAGGATACAATGTATTTTCGTACTTTACCACACACCATTCACCAGCTTTTATCTCTGTTTTTTCTTCTTGTTCCTTAAAATACTTAACTAAACGAAACCCCATAGTTTGTTAATTTCTAGTTCTTAAATGGTCATTGTCAATGTGCGGATCTTCAAAGTATTTTTGATAAATTTTGCTTTTTCTAACATATTTCAATACCATAAAGAGGGACTTATATTTAAAAATCTGTAATATCCACATGACTTTTCTCATACCCCTTCTACAGCGCATCTTTTCTGCAGAGTTTAGTGGTATTTTAATGCAGAATAAAATGTATTTCACCTGTAAGAGATAAAATATTTTTGTATTTGTTACTTCTAAAACATATTTGATAACTTTAAATCATAACAGAAGTCATTTTTGAATAATTTATAGTACATTACTCCTAAATATTCTGAATGCAGTGATATTGTTTAGAGAGAATTAATATCTCAAAAGCCAAAAAGAAACATATAATTTATAATAGAGGTGTATTGTAATCTTATTAACAAATAGAGACATTTTAAGAAATATGATTAATTTAAATTAAGTAAATACAGTACAAATTCAAAAGAATTCTTGCATAAATTACTCCTACTTACCACATAGGTTTATTTCACAATTTACTTTCTTTATAAATACAAGTATTTAAGTTCTACTTGGGTAACTTAAATTACCTGCATGTGTTGGTAACTTAAGTTACACGTTTTGATTGTAGAACAAAAAATTAAATAGAAAATATTTGAAAAAACACTTTAACTATTTGCTTAACACACACTTATAAGATAGAAAATATAGCATTGTTAACATTGCATTGCCCTTTGTTTATGCACATCATGAACTTTAACATGTTTTTGGTAACTTATGTTACATAGAACAGTGCATTTTTGAAGTTAACATAAATCACTTAATTTACGTGAAAACACTCGTTTTAGCATTTTACAATATTGTATTAAAGTGTAATAATCAATATTCTTCCTTTAAAACAGTTATCTAAATAAAAAAATTGAAACTTACCAACGTTGAAAGATTGACCATTTACTTTGCCAAAAGTTAAATATTCCATTTCCAACTTCAAAGTGCTGCCAAAACTGAAAATACTACATTCTTGACAAAAACTTAGTACAAATAATAAACTTCTAATATTTTTAAACCGAAAAATATGTAAAACAGACGCATTGCTGTAATTTGATTTTTCCAACGCTTTTCCACACTTGCATGGAATTGCCCATATGCTTCGAACAGTTGGGAAATACGGAATTAAGAGGAAAAAAAATTAAATCTAAGGTAGTTTAGCATTTGCTAACGTAAAAATATAATGTTATTAAATTATATCTTTCTCAGAGGTTAATTACAAAATATGGTGAGTGTGCAACAGTACATCCCTCTGCATGCAAAAATAAGTTAGAATAACACAGAATATAAATATTTTTAACTCCATTATAGTTTTTTTTCTTGAAGGGAACATATATTTCATAAATATAATCCTAACTTTTGCGTTTGTTACAGAATTTATGGCGTTATTATTATATATTTTTTAGAAACATAATAATAATAATGCCATAGGTTAAGTAGTTATAATGTTTATAGAAAGCACAATTATTTGTCTTCGACACGGTTCCTAATTCCTTTTAAGAATTGTAGTTAACTGAATTTGGATTTTTACACTGCTTTGATACTGACTTGCGACTGACAGTAGCAGGGATAATTGTTTCTTTATTAGTCTCTTATGCTTGTGTGGTAGGGTGAGTTCTGGTAAGTGCGTACCCTTTTTTTCAAAGTTCATGTTCTCAAGGATGCTGCTCTGTTGCAAAATCTTGTACACTCAGAATTTTTTTTAGTTTTCTTTCCAGATCCTTTACTAAGATTTTCAAGCATATAATATGTTAAATAAACCATAAGCATAGGTTTTGTGACCTGGTTTATGACACCTATTCTAAGGTACGCACTTTCCTTACCTAGCGGGGTAAGTGCGTCCACCTTAAATTATGTGAATATGAGCAGGAAAAATGTTCTGGAACATATTAAATATGTTAGGTAATTGCCTTGGGATAATTCCTAATACTAGATATCAGCACTTGCTTGCATGGATGAAACGCAATCAGTGATATCCCACGTGTCTTACGAACAACTGTGATTTGAAGATTGAGAGAGCTGTGTCTGTGATTCTTCCTCTGTCCTTTTAATAAGACCAAGTGAGCAAATGTAAGTTGTTTTTATTTAGTAATAATCACTTATAGTCTACATAGTTTATTTTGGTTTAATACATTAATCAGTCTGTGTTTAAGCCAGGGTTCGCACTTACCCCTTCTTAAATGTAAGATGAGACATGTGGTCCATCGTTGTTAAGTGCGTACCCCTGTGATTTTCTTTAATTCTATTTGTATGGTAGATCGTTAGGTGACCTGAGTGAACAATTCGTTTTTTTTTTCATTTTTTTTTTTTGAATAAATACGGTTTTAAAATATTTTTCTTATTAGAATCAGCAGCAGTAAGAAAAAGCACAAAATAAAGAGCAAAAAAAAAAAGAAATAATTGATCATGATATGATACTTGTACTTTTTTTTCTTGTACATTGAAATAGTTTTTCACAAGGTGTTCTTAATTTTCTTAAATATAATTTATTTATTACTCCACCTTCGTTTTTTGAATCAGTTGGTTCCTTATTTAGTGTTTCACTTAATTTCATTGCTTCATTTGTCATTCTGGTTTAAATTAAGTATAGCTTATGATCGCTATTTTCAACGAAAAATTTACTAACTGATATCTAAAAGCCAATATATTTCAGAGGTAATGAATAAAATTGAAATCTTATGCCGCATTCAATGTAAATATAAATACTTGATGGAAATGACGTCGGATTTATAATCGGCTTATAAAAGAGTTATAAGCAAAATTAAAGGTGAATTACGAGAGTCGGATTTTCCACGTAATGGTACACACTTGCCTCATCATAATGGTACGCACTTGCTCCGCATAATAGTGCGCATATGCCTCATGATAGTGGTACGCACTTGCCCCATCATAATGGTACGCACTTACCCCCACCTTACTTTAAAGAAAGGGAAAGTGCGTACCGTCATATAAACAAATTTTAGTTAGAGTATTTGATCAAAATACCCCATGTATGTTATTAGTAGCTATTACTTAAAAGAAACAACTTGCATTTCTTGACTTCAATTGCTTGGTATGACTACAAGAGAAACTGAAACAAAACCTTCTCAATCTTTACTTTAGAGTTTTTTTGAAGACATTTAAGTTGTCTCTGATTGTGTTTCATCTATTGAATCCAGGCCTGAATTATACCTATTGAAATTATCATTAAACAGTTATCTAACATAGTCCATGCGTTCTGAAAGCCATTTCAGGACAGTGCTCATATAATTCCCAGTGGACGCACTTACCCCGTGGACGCACTTACCAGAACTCACCCTATATAAAAATCACAAATGGCAGGACGTACATTTTTTGCAGGACGGCAGGACTTTTAATTAACCTACAGCTTTAAAATGAAAGAACACGATTATCGTTGCAGATGTGGCGCGTATATATATATTTTTTTCTTTTTTTTAATTAAAAAGAGCATTGAAAATGAATTTAACGCACAATGCCTTTAAAGTGAGTAACTTAAGAGACGATACAGTAGCGCAATCTAGTCAAAAAGTAATCAGTTACTTTTGTTTGTGTTTTTCTTTTTCCAAATGAGCCAGAAATGAATTTCTTGAGATTGTTGAAGTCTGTAGGCTTCTTATTGAGCTATATGTTTTTGATGGGATTCAAAGATACAAATAACAAAAACTCAGTTTCACAACACATTGTCATTTAATTTCCTTTTCGACCTCCTTTTCAATAATACTAATAAAAATATTGTGCTCTGTGCAACGATTCTTGTGTTATTTCATTTTGAAGTTAAAGGATATTTGAAAGTCCGCTTACTTTTAAGAATAAAATTTCTAAGAAATTAGTATTTTAGCAGCCTTTAAGTTCAGAATCAGATATGTGCTCTGTGATAAGAAATGAAACTTTAAAAATTGTGCCTTGCATCGATTATATTCATAAGTTAGAGATCAACTTCTGCGATTGAAATGTTCATATTATTTTATTTGTTTGTTTCAAACGTTACTGCGCATTGACAACTTACTATTATCCGATCTAGAGCAATCCCCAAGACCGACAATCCTTTTTTGCCACACCACTACCAGCGAAGGCCACTATCACGAGCACCCATTTTCTCCACTAGATGGAGGCACCCGAACTGTATTCGATGCGAAACTGCACTAGGTAATTAATTTTGCCAAGAGCTACTCCTAACCAAACGAGTACTCCAAGAGCTTGTTTACATGCAGCATAAAAGAGTACGACATGGAAGCTGTCAAATTGTGAAAATCCACCGGCTGAAGAAAGATTTCATCCTGCACCCTTTGACTTTACAGACTAGCGTCTTAACCATTACACCACTGTGTCAGCAGTTTTTATATTCTTTGAAATGGGGTTTTAAGTATATTTTATGAATTTAGGGATTAGTAAGTACCATTAGTATACGTAATCTAATCATGTTTAAGCGGCTTGTTATGATAGCGCATATACGTACAGATAATAAAGATGCATCGTACAAACTTGCTTGCATAAATTATTCAAAAAAAAAAAAAAAAACTTCAAATAATATGAGACACGAAGTCATTTTTCACGAAAATTATACATGTCAACAAATGAAAAATAATAAAAATTCATTATTTATAGAACAAAAACTACTTTAAAAAATCCGTGCGTAATAACTTAATAATTCTTTCATATCTTGTTGTAAACAACTTTCTTCAAAAAAATGTGCTTTAAAAACGTCCTGAAGTATAAAATGACTTCTATAATATGCACATTTTTAAAGCGCGAATGTTTTGCGAAAATATAAAATGACTTACTCGAACAGCTTTACTTTAAACTTATAAATATGTTAATGCAATTTTCATGAATCCCAAATC
This sequence comes from Uloborus plumipes, assembly GCA_038373865.1. NCBI lineage: Eukaryota > Metazoa > Arthropoda > Arachnida > Araneae > Uloboridae > Uloborus > Uloborus plumipes. Next base: position 10,429 of record JAXGGA010001140.1, read on the forward strand.
ATTCTTCATTTTCAAGTCATGCTTTCGGATAATAAAAGATTATTATGTGTTTGTAAGGAAAGAGGGATGATTTCTATGAGAATGTACCAGTAAACTATACCTTTGGGAATTAGTGCAGTGCTTTTGAAAACATCTCGAAGATTTAATTTGAAATTTAATTAAATTCGCTATGTAAGTTAAATATTAACAAACACATTTTATTGCTGCGTTTATAATGTAGTATTTATTAAAATCAACAAAACAGTTGATAATTAATATTTAAATAAATGTTATATTGAAGACGAGGGTATTTTGTTGAAATAAATTTTCTATTTACAAAATACCCTCTACAAAATACGTGTTTTTTCGTGTAAAAATATTAGATGCAATTTTTTTTAAAGCAGCTTTTTTATTTTTTGAATAAAATATTTTAATATTAGACGAAAACAATTTCAATTTCAATGCGTTTTAAAGGTAAGTTAACTGCAGCATATTTATGTTAGCATTTATATTTACTGTTTTGATTAATAACTTTGAAGTTTATCATGTTGGAGTTTTAGATTTGTATTACGGTTTAGGGTAATTTGGAGAAAGACGCCGTATTGGGGAAGATGTCGTATCATGTGTTGCACCGACAAGCATCAACAAAAACAGCTTGCCACTCAGTTAGAATGAAGGAGCATGTACATCGAGAGCATACATAAATTGGTTTTGATTTACAGCAGGATTAAGGGGTATTTTTTACAGTGTTTTGTCATTTTTACTTCTCTGTTGAGTACCCGAAATAGTGTTAAATGCCTTTGGCTAAGACGCCGTATTTTCGTTTGGGGAAGATGCCGTAGCTTTTTGTCACTCCCTAGATAACACAATGTTCCTATTTGAAACATAAACCTAGACAACTACACCGAACCGTCGGAAAAAATGTGATTGGATGAAATGCATTCAATACAGCAGTTGAGTACGGCATCCGAGTACGGCATCCGCCCCTACGGAAATTATACTAACGGCATCTTCTCTAACCGTTGGGGAAGATGCCGAAATTGAAGGGTTGTGTGATACTTAATTTTTTGTTGTAAAAAATTGTTTTTAGTAGCAAAACCTATTTTTTTTAATAATCACAAAAGTCCATATTTTGTGGATAAATCAGATTTTTAAAATGAAACCAATGCCCTGTTTGATATAAATTAAAAGCCAAAACCACGGCGTCTTCCCTGATCTGCCCTACTTATTAATTTATTTATTTTGGATTTTATTTACATAAAAATGAACATCGATTTTTTAAAAACAAATTTTGCTAAAACCTTGTCTACGCAAAACATGACAACCAATTGAATATTTTATTTTTATCAGTTCCCTGTTTGTATAAAAATGTTTTCGCAAACGCGACTGACTTTTTCATGACTTTCGGCTGTGACTCTTTGTCAGAAGTATTTATTGCACTGTTGGTTGTCATTGTAGCTGTATTCTTTGAAATCCTTAGTAAAATATGCCGAAATATGCCGTTGGTCGGTAACATTTTACTTAAGGAAAAATTTATGCGAAATACATTATAAGTTTTTTGGATAAAAATACTGATGTTGAAGAAACTAGTGAGGTTTGGATCCTTTTTTATAGATATATTTCTATTTTTTCTGATCGTTGAATACTGTAAAATTGATATTATTCATTGTTTTACAACGCCTGGCAGTTTCTTATTTAAATTATAATAAATCAGCTTATTAAATATTTTTCAAGAGTGTCTAACTAGGTCAAACCTGCCCAAATAATGAAATTTTAACAAGACATCCGGACGATTTAAACAGAAATTAATAGTTATAAAATATGTGTATAAATGCTTATATATCTAATGATATGCTATTAAAAGGCACAGGGAATAACTTCGGATAAATAGATAGGGAAACATGGGGATAGATGAAGAACTTAATACAGCTTTTTTTTATTTTTCACGAAAATAAAAAAATGTCAACTGATACTTAGTTACCTACAATTCTCGGGAAAAATCTTCCCAATAAAATAAAATGCATTTCATTAGAGAAATATTTTATTTCTTATTTTTCCCCTTGAAAAAAAAGAGTTTCGGCTATTTTTTGAGGGTACACATTTGCTGCCAAAATAAAAAATAATGTCTAAGTGTAACATTTACTATAAAAAACGAAAAACATTGTTCTTTCTTTGTGCACTGTAATTTTCAAAACAAATTTTCAGTTTGCTCAATTTCAGTTTGAAAATGGTCGAACATCATACTATTTCACTTCACCTAGCATTATCATATAACACAAAACAGAATATGCGGTATGGTTGTGAATATTACCTCTCAAAATCAGTGCCTTGAAATTAGCGATTAGTGCCAGCTTTTTAAAAATTTCTTTCGAAAGTTCACCTACAGTTCGCTTAATTTTGATCTACTCTCGCAATACTTAATTTTTCATTGTTTTAAAACACTATTTCGACTTCCTAGTTTACTAAAAATGTTTGAACTAAGTACGTTTATCCCTTTTAAAATGCAGAGAAAAAATACATTTCAAAAGATCAGATAAATATGAAAATTCATCAACATTTTTGTACGAATGTACAAAAATGTTGAAGTATTTTCATAAAATACAATCATTGAAAGCTTGTTCATTTTCTTGCAACGAATATGCATATGCAATCAATATTTGGAGGAGAATGTAAATCTAACTGTTTACGTAAAGTTGCTTAGTTGATTGCATAGGACATGCATGATAGATAATTGGAAACATTTCCGCGTTTTTTGTGTATATTTTTTCACTAGAAACGAGTGCTTATAATTTATCAAGTAAACGGTGCCTGAATTTATGAGGTGGAAAAACTAATGAAGTCTTGTGAACGAAAATTAATTTCACCGCTCTGCTGGAACCATTAGCGCACTCAGAGATAAAATGTTGTTAACTCGCTAATGCATGCAGGCCAACTATTAAAGGATTCTTAAAATATTTCCACTTCTTCACTATCATCTGTATTATGTATGATAAATTCTGTGTACATTGATATTAAGTTGAAAATTTTGATGTATTGCTTAAAACTGTTACACAAATTTAAATGAAACAAAATTATCTGCAATGTATTGCTTTGTTTTTACAGGCTTTAAAATCAGCTATCGATTTAGTACATTTAAATTGGTATGCATACTTTTGAACAAATATACTTAAAACTTCCAAATTAAAAAAAAATCATTTAAATGTCACTGTACCTGTGCACTTCTTAACTTAAAAAAATAATAATAATGTGAAGGTTTTTTAAATGCTGCTAAATATAACTTGGAAAAACTGCGCAACACCAATGCGAACGAAAGAAAAGCATTGCATTATATTCATTGAATAAAACTGCCCGTAAGAAAGTATTTCTGCACTTCGTTTTCTTGACAAAATACTTAAAGAAGCCTCTTACTGTGAACTACAAACATAATTATAAATCTCCCCCCCCCCCCTCGAAATAAAAATAAAAAACTACAAGTTCAACTGTTGAACTAAAACAAGCACTAGAAGTATTTTTGTTACTCTGTTATATTTTATTCATAAAAAACATTTAAAAGGATTGTCCCGCTGTCACTTTTCAATGTGACGTAGAATGAGTCGAAAGAAAATAAATGAATAAACAAGCGTTGGATCAAAGTAGATGAATGAAGACAGAAGAGAAAATGTAAGTATTGTTAACCCTCCGCGTACGGCTCCCGCGATTTCAGCGGGGTATCAGTTTCGTCCCAAAACCACGGGCCACGTGAAAATCGCGGGCGAAGAATTTTTTCTCCCTATTACAATATGGATTGCGCTATTTTCCCGTGTATGTTAAAAAAACATCATATTATGCTTATTTTCGCTGCTAGATGGCACTAGAGGATTCTGGATTTTTTTTCCCTCTTGCTTGTTTTTTCCCGCGCATTATTGTGTGTGAGCTTTTTTTTTTGTCTTTCGCGCGAAAAGCATTTATGAAAGATATGGATTTGCCGCGTGTAAGCGGTGGAAATAACCAAAATTTCTGTAATATTTTTTGAGACAAATTGTTTAAAAATTATATTCATCTATTCATCTGATAATAAAAATATCGCGTGAATTTTTTAACTTATAAACCATGCCCGCTAAAATAGCGGGCGCCGTATTATATATATTTTGAAAGCGGAAAAGCTATTAAAATTCTTGGATTATTGTAAAACAGTTAATAAATATGTGAATTGTAACATATGTAGATAAAGAAAATCTAAAAAAATCGCCCCGTATTTCAGGACCGGAAAGTATAAAAACTGAGCCGTACTCGGAGGGTTAATTAGAGAAAAAGCTTGAAAAGTTCTGATAAAAGTAAGGGCAATTGTCTTTGGAAACCCCATTTGGGTGCTCTCATCGTAACCACTAAAATCCTTTTGAAATTGGGACAACAATTCTCCTTAAAGAAATCATGTGAATCGTTCAATATTCCCTCAAAATCCCCACACTAGAATAAGGACACCATTCTCTTACAATCTTCATTAATTCAAGGACTACTGTTCTTCAGTACCATATGCCGTTGTACTAAAACTCCTCATCAGAATAAAAGCAGCAGTCTGTAAAATACGTTGGTTTTAATAAAGACAAAAATGTTTAAAATTACTGAATAGTTCTTCAAAACATCCATATAATTACAATGAATAAATGTTCCTAGAAACATCATTAGACTATCATTTGTCACTCTCAAATCCTTATAGAAATTATTAAATTGACCCCAAAAATGCATCATTAGAAATTTAATGAGTCGCAGCAATTCATCATTGGAATACGGATATGAAACCTAATCCTATACAAAGGTTTGAGTTAAAAAATATATCTATATCATAAAATGGAAAACTTTCCTTTAAAATTTTTAAATTTTTTCTTCAGTTTCTCTAAATATTCTTACTTCAAGATGGTTGACGGTCCACAAAATTTTAAACTGGCAGAAAACGTTTTTTAGTATATTTATACAGAAGAAGTTGAATTATCAACAAAAATAATCGTGTTACTCATTAAAAAGTCATTAAAAATTATTTATATCTATTCTCTTCTTTATATCGGATTCTGATTAATCAAAATCGTTTCAAAATCAGTAAAGATTTTTTCTTTAATGCAGTGTTCATTGGTTTTCACTCGATACAAATTTTGTCCATCACTTTTTTTAAAATTACATGACAAAAAAAAAGAAAAATTGCTGAGGAACTTCATACAAGTATTTAAATTATTATTATTTAAAAAAAAATGAAATAAAATTGAATACGTAAAAATATTTACCAAACTGAATTCAATTCTAGTATTTTGGTTGCACTTCCGTTACGTAATTTACTATATATAATTAATATTAGACATTCCAAATCTTGTTCGGTAGCTAAATGCGGAAAAATTACATTAGCTATAAAACATTTCTTTAAAAACATCTTATTCATACTTTATAAACTGAACACGAAAACATAAAAGAGCTGACGTATTTTATACTTTTTAAATACCTTAGCAAAAATCCAAGCTTTGCATGTGAAACTGTTTAGATTCAAACGTAGAAACTTACGACGCATTTTTATCTTCCACAATTAACATGCACTTAAGAAAGTTTTGAATAACCTTCAAGGATAGTTTTAAGCGTAGAACGAGCATTTAAAAGAGAATTCATGTGTTTCGCAACTAAAACACCGAAGAGGGTGTAGCATTAAATGTGATGCCCTTTGAAGTAAGCATGCAACGGGACCTTTTACACTTTTTTATTTTATATTTATTACCATTGTAATTACTATTTTTATTATTACTATTGCCAGGAATCATCAAATTGGAAATCATCTTTCTTACCAATGCGATCTCTTTAGACGATCGGAAACAGGACGGATCGGATTATTAATTAATTTGTGTTTAAACCTGTATTTCCTATTAACAGTTACTCAACACTTAAGTGAACGTTTCAAATGTCACCTTTTCGCTTCTATCATTCAAAATCCCAGCATTTTTTTTTTTCAATTTTGATTTTAGCACACTATTTTAATTATATTAAATTAGATTTATCATTAGAAATGACATTTTTACGATTTCACTTTTAAACGTTTTTAAGCATATAAAATATTTTCTTAATATTTTATTTTCATTCTTAATGTAGTTTGGCACCAAAATTAGCATAATTCAAACATCGTTTCCTTGTGAAAGATATATTTAAAACATCATTATACCACACGGCTTGACGGGTTATGGTACCGCATTTATCTCAATTTGCTTCACTCAAAATGTTCATGCTGAAAGTCTAAGGATTTGCGTCTCGGATTTCTAAGTTGATTGCTTTTTGATCCCGTAAATCCCACGGACATTTACTCAACACTTAGATGAACGTTTCAAATGTCACCTTTTCACTCCCCTCTTCCAAAAGCTGGAAATCATCTTTCTTGCCCGGGCGATCTCTTTAGACGATCGGAAAAAGGAGTTTGAAATCGGCGGAAAACAATCCATTGTATTGATGATTTTATGATATCGGATTTGAGACGTATGTGTATGAAGGAATAAACGTTGGGGAGTAATATATTTCTTTGACATTTCAGATAAAATCTAAGGAGCCCCGGTGCTGTGTAGTTGCATAAATAAAATAAATAAGCTACGTCAAACGATATTGCTAGGAAATCATCTGTGCCAGGGCTTCCTTTATGGATTTTATAGCCTTCGTATTGTTGTTTATTTTACCGGAAACAGCATGTTCTATGTGGCGGAAACGAAACGTCAAAAAAGACCAATCGAATTGAAAAATTACAACTTCGTGTTTTCGCGTAGATTTGTTTTTGGAATGGATATTTTTCAGATACAAGAGTAATGTGCAAAAAAAGCATATTTGGAGTTTTGCACTATGTCTGCACAACGGTAGTTTTCTACTGAAGTACGGCTCCCATAGTAAATGAATGAATCCTTCAAATAAAAATCATATATACTATTTCTAAAATGTGTGTTTTCTTTTTTTGGGAGGGAAGGAAGGGAAGTAGACTGCCATAGCTTAATGAAACTTCATAAACAACGCATCATTATATAAAAAAAACCGCTATTGGCGAAAAAGAAGCATTTCTCATTTTAACTTTTTTTCCGAAGCATATCACTTAAAAAAAAAAAGAAAAGTTTTTGCTGAGCTTGTTCGATTCGACTGCGAACTTTTTTTTTCCATTTTAAAAGAAAAATCTGCTCTATCTTCTAGAAAAGAACAATATTAATATAAGTAATGTTGCTCGGGAAAATTTTATCAATTTTAAAAATAAAAATAACCTTGTTTAGTATGTTGACTAATCCCTTTATTATGAGTAGCGTCGATGATTTTAAAACATATTTGAAACTATGTATCGTGTTCAGATCTCAGTTGGATATTTTTTAGTCTCTTAATACCTTTTTCATTGAAATTTATTTATTTCCAGGTGACTAATGAAAATAAACAATTTAATAACTCTTTACAAAATGCAGATCACTTCTTAAAACTTAATACGCTCATGTGAGCAACATAGAGATGTATTCAATTATACGTATTTAAGTTATCAAGTAAATTATTCCGTCAGTAAAAGTGTTCAGTAAATATTTTACCTGTCAAATACGTTAAATGTTGTTGTCAAATATGATATTTGTACAGCAGATCTACGAACTTAAAAAAAAATGCTTTTTTTCAAACCCAAATGGAAAAATGAAATGTCGTATTATAAAAATTGCATTTATAGTCATAATTATTTTGGTAAAAAAGGTCAAAAAAAGTAGGTAATGGCTTGCCTGTTTAACATTTAAATACTAATTTAATTTTCAATTTAGAACTTTTCTTAAATGCGCAAAGTATTGTTAACCATTTTTGTACAGTAATTGAATCTGATTTGATAGTTTAGACAAGTGTCACAAGGATTTAATAAACATTAAAAATATTTAAACGTGACTTGAGCTGTGTAACGTGACACTGAATCAAAAATTGGTGGAAATATTTTTGTTGAGATAGATTAAAGCTCCATATAGATTTTCGTTCATTTTTTCCACTAATATAAATATACGATCGGCAAAAAAAAAAAAAAAAAAAAACATGTGCAACTGGGAGGAAAATAATTGCTATCACGAAACTTAACGAGTATGCAATGTATGAAAAGCAAATAATTATGGTTGAAAATAGGTAAATTCAGAATAAAAAATCGATTTATTAAGAAATTATGACAGGAGAACGGTTAAAAATCAATAAGTAGTATAACCAGTGCTGGGTATGATAGTTATCGTCTTTATCATAACCACATCAATTTTATACTATTTTTGTCTTACTCAAAATCTATATATTTATTTTCTTCCTAACTGTTATAAATTGTGAAAATGGTATATATGAAGCAATTTTCATCTTAAGTCAACAAAAGATGTTACAACCATTTTTGCATGATTCTTTAGATAACCTTTAACGTTTTCTGTATAACAATTTTCATTTTAATCCCATTACACAATGTCTCACTCTGACGCTATTTCAAACACGCGTGCATTGCAAAAAATAAGCTGTTGTTTTTACAGTATAATACTGGCAGCCAAGGTTCCAATTTAAAACTGTAAAGTGCACAGTAATAAACTGAAAAACTAGCAATTTTAATTTCATAGTGTGAAGTCAGAAATTTTACAGTTTATTGCCGTAAAATGTAACTAAGCTATATTGTAAACACAACAGTATAATACTGGGAGCAGAGGTTCCAGTTTAAAACAGTAAAATGCGCTGTAATAAACTATAAAATTAGTAATTTTGCTGTTTACTACTGTAAAATTAGCCAATTTTAGTTTATTACTATAAAATTAGCTTTATTATACTGTAAAAACAACCTTTTTTTAGTGTGTACAATTCATTCATTTCTTCTAAATAGCGTTACATTTATCTGTCGTTAGTTTATATTTTTAATGCCTTTGATGATATGCTAGTTACATAAGATCTAAAACAGTGCTTGTATGTATCATGCAGAAATAAAAGCGTTAATTCAATTGCTACTGAGCATATCTTGTGATTCTTTGAAACAAGCAGATTTTTTTTTCTTTTGAACCTTAAGAATCCAAATAAAACCTCTCTGAATTCAATTTTACAACTTTTCCCCAATTTGGATTATGAATTCCTTTAAAGACATGTTGACTCTGTAAAAACTTTTCTATTTGGTTCTTTCAAATACTTTATGAAACTGTGTGCTTTAAAAAGTGGATTTTGTTTGTTTCAAGAGGAGCGTAAGAAAGTGAAGCTCAAATTCTACTCTGAAGGTGAAACCTTCGGGCAAAAAGCTACTTTAGAGAGAAACAAAAAGCAACAGGATATAAGAGAATCGCGGAATGCTTTCATCTTTTAAAACGAAATATATGTCATTCTTCTATTTTTGAAGTGAAGAGTTGAAAGAAGAAAAATAATAATACATTTATCTTTAAATAAATTTGATTTTGACATTGCATAAATTTGACCTTATTTTCAATGTAACCGAATTAAATCTGTCAACGGATGAATGGTTTTTGTGCCAAAAAATACATTGATTTTTGCGAATACACTGTACGCACTGATATGTGAAATGATTAAAAGGATCGCAAAAACTGGAATTTAATTACAGTTGATTAGGATGACTCTATTTTTACTTCTCTTCCTTACATAAATAATGAACTTTAAAAGAAGTCTGCAGTTATTTATATATTATTTGCTATTCTATTTAAAAATTCAGGTTTATATTTCAATTTAAAAAACTTTGCACTAGCTTTACATATCAAGCTAAATTTTTAATAGCACTTAACGGCATGAAAACGAAAAAAATGATAATGTATTTGTTGATTCGTATGTAAAATGAGCTTCTAAATCCAAATATGCCATCAGCCCCCCCCCCACCCCCTCATCTGCCGCTTCTTGGAGATAGCTCCTCCCTACTTTCTTCTACATTCGATAGCTTAGTGACCATGGTTTTAATTTATAAATTATTTTCTAAATTATTATTTTCAGCGTTAAATTTCTACTAAAGGGTTACAGAAATTAAAATATGAAAATCATGACTTTCTGCAGAAAAAAGACGGAAACAAAATGGTTGTGGGGATTTTGGAGAGCAAACACTGCTATTGAGCACTTTCTGTGCCCAAGTCAATGCTAACAGTTTCATGCAATTTTACTGTTGAAAGAATTTTTAAGCTATTTTGTAATAAATAGTACTGTAATAAATTTGTACTGTAAATTTCAAATCTAATAAGGAATATCCCTTAACAGTCCATTTCAGAACATAAAAACAAAAAAAAAAAAAACCCGCTCTATTTGAAAAAAATAATTGCTTTATTGAAAAAGCTGTAGAATGTAGATACATGTACGGTTGCTGAACATGCGACTTTTGTTAAGCGACAAATTTTTGACAAAATTTTAAAGTGTTGCCACTCGAAACGCAATTGAGATATTAAGCTATAACTTGGCAGTCATTCTTATATCCAAGGTTCAAACAACTTCACGAAGTTTCATAAAAATCTGCCTACCCATGGATGATCATGGAATGTACCTCCTTTTTTCAGTTTTGAGTATTTCCTAAATGGTAAGCCACAGGTCACCAGAATCTTGAATTCTCATTAAGACACCGAAGGATAAATTTATTACCTCATTTTGCTAAAATTTTAGATTTATCTAAGACGTATGGGTACACAACTTTTGCCGACAAAGCTGTTCTAAGCTTTTTGAGCTTCGTTTTTTTTTTTTTTGCTCCGTCCCAACCCATAGCGTCGTGTTTCGTACCTTTTTATCTAAATACCCCTTACTGTTCAAGCTAACAAGATGTCACTCATAAAGCAGGTAGTACTAGAGGGAGTTAAATCCCATTTCCTTGAAGTGACACTGATATTATATACCTGTAGAAAAAATTCATTGTTAAAGTTAGCTTTAGCTAGATTCATCATTATTCGATCCATAGAATGTTACATCTGTAATTGATGCAATATTATTTATCATTTATTTTCTGATTTTCTTCAATAACTTTATTAAAACATTGCATTTTTAGAAGAACACAGTGATATATCTTTTTAACTTTCGAAACCATGTTCTATCATTCAACTAGCAACATTTTAAGGGATCCGTCTAATAGTATTTGTAGACGTTTTCTTGCCTGACGATTGTTTTTGTAGAAAAAAACTGCTGCAGATAATTGTAACGCAAAAAACCTATCAACACTATATACATTTCTATGAATAAATGATGAACGTTTTACACAATGGATTTTTTTAAAATAGCGTAATGTGTTACATGCAATACATTTTGAAGAATTATTATTACTAAAAGGGTGGTCTTGAACTTAAAATATTGCATTCATGATTCTTAGCAAGTAATGTGACTTCAATAAATCTGCGCAAACGCAATTTCTTATCTTACTTCTTCACTCTATCCCTCTGAATAGTAATGTCTACTATAACTCCTGTTTGTATTTATGAAACGCAAGTCCGATTTCCGTTGGAGCAGATGCCCGGAAAAACAAGTCCATACACTAGATCGAAATGTCTGGATTTTGCATATGCATAAAACTTTTATATTGAACTGTGCATATCACTTTTTACTATATTTCCGATAGACGTATTCCTATTCGTAGACTAACTGAAGTTAAATTCCGATTCGATATTTAGAAAACTAATAACATCAAACTATTCTGAAATACACTGAAGTGACAAAAGTCATGGGATAGCAATATGCAAATTTTCAGATGGCAGTAGCATCGCATAGAACAGGTATAAATGCGCAGTGCTTTTACAGAGCTTTCATTTCTGTTCAAGTTATTCATGTGAAGAGGTTTTAACGTGATGATGACCGCACGACGTGAATTAACAGCCTTTGAACGCGGAATGTTAGTTGGAGCTAGACGCATGGGTCATGCCATTTCGGAAATCGTTAGAGAATTCAACATTCCCAGATCCACTGTGTCAAGAGTGTGACGAGAGTATGAAATTTCAGGCATAACATCCCACCATGGACAGCGCAGTGGTCGACCGCCTGCACTTAAAGATCGAGACCGGCGACGTCTGCAAAGAGTCGTAAATTCTAACAGACAAGCAACACTGCGTCAAATCACCGTAGAAATCAATGTGGGACGTACAATGGACGTGTCTGCTAGAACTGTGCGGAGAAATTTGGATTTCTTGGGCTATTCCAGCAGAAGACCGACTCGAGTGCCTTTACTGACAGAACGACATCGCTTGCAGCGACTCTCGTGGGCACGTGAGCATATCGGTTGGTCCCTAGATGAATGGAAAACCGTGGCCTGGTCCGATGAGTCACGATTTCAGCTGGTAAGAGCCGATGGTAGGGTTCGAGTGTGGTGCAGACCCCACGAAGCCATGGACCCAAACTGTCAGCAAGGCACTGTTCAAGCTGGTGGTGGCTCCGTAATGGTGTGGGCTGTTTTTTCATGGCATGGACTTGGTCCTCTAGTGCGACTGGACCGAACATTGACTGGAAATGCTTATGTGCAGCTACTTGGAGATCACTTGCAGCCATTCATGGACTTCATGTACCCAAACAACGATGGGATTTTTATGGATGACAATGCGCCATGTCACCGGGCCACAACTGTTAGCAATTGGTTTGAAGAAAATTCTGGAAATTCCAACGAATGATTTGGCCACCTAGATCGCCCGACATGAATCCCATTGAGCATTTATGGGACACCATCGAGAGGTCTGTTCGTGCCCAAAATCCTGCCCCATCAACGCTTTCACAATTATGGACGTCTATCGAGACAGCATGGCTCAATATTCCTGCAGAAGACTTCCAACGACTTGTTGAGTCCATGCCACGTCGAGTTGTTGCACTTCGCCGGGCAAAAGGAGGGCCGACACGATATTAAGAGGTATCCCATGACTTTTGTCACTTCAGTGTATATTTGCAGTTTTGTTTCTTACTGATAGATTTGTTACAATGGCTTTTCTCCAAGCATTTCCAAAATAAATTTATTATATAGTATAAACAAAATAATCATTTATTTTCTTACATCGAAAGAACTTATTTTAGTAAAAGGTTTTTTTAGAAACAATATTGCGAACTGGAAGAAAAATGGGTAAAGTATTCTGCAACTTAAAATTTTTTCCAAGCGAAAAATATAGCTATTGACAAATTCGACATTTTTGTCTCTAGGGCAATAACTGCCACGATTATTTTTTTCCTCTTTTTGGGAAAGAAATGAATAATGGGTGCAAATATTGAAAAAGTTTCCCATGTGCAAAATGTCTATCCGAGACCACCCGAAACACTGCTTGAAAACCAGAAGCATTTTTCACACTTTTAGTACTTGGGTGTGTCAATTTTTACTAGCATGTTTATAGGTTTTTTGCAGTGTTGATTTTAATAACTTGTCTTTTTTTAGATAAGATCTCACGAAAACAGGCATGGACTTTTTTGAAATGCAACAATGTCGGAGTTGTGTTTCACAGGTTTATGAAGAAAATATATTCTGATTTATAATGATTTTCAATGTAAAAAAAAATTTTAGTACTTCAATGAGTGACAAAACATAAAATTGACATTTGAGTAGATTTCATTAGTTAAAGCCTTTCAATTAAACTTAGTTATTTGGTCAGGAAAACAAGCTACTGTTTTTTTCAGCAAAGTAAAAAAATAACAGTAATTATAATTAATCATAAAACAGTAAATATTCAGACTTAGTTTTTGAAAAACAGCGTAACATTTTATAGCAACTAATGTGGATGTTGTTTTTTGAGAGATTCTATATAGTATCTAATATAACATCCTGTTATAAAACTGACAGCATTCAAAAGCTTGTTGAGTTCAACCCATTAATGCCTAGCGTCCCTTTTTAGGGACGGTCCAAAAAAGGGTCTGAATTTCCCCAAAATGAACATTTCAACCAAATAATAGTGTTCAATTAGTACCTTGGTATTGTTTCAATTCGTTAGTAACAAATTGCAGCTTTTTTTTCCCCCAAAGATATTTTGTATACTGGTTACAAACAGTGTTTAATGTACAGGACAAATAATTTTAAAAAATACTATGCAAAAAAATTTTTTTTTATTAAGGAAAGAAACATCGTCCTTTAAAAGTTACGATAGACCCCAGAGGGTACATACTTTTTTTACTAAAATGTTTTTCTGCCTACAATATAATATTTAAAAAGACATTTTATGAAAAGAAATAAAATCAGCAATTAGCGAAAAACTGGAAAGCTGGGAATAACTTTGAAAATTTAGCTTTTTTTCTTAAGATTGTGAACGATGTAATTTTTGTTAAAGATCATATTAAAACTACTACAGAACACACTTTACAATGGTTATGTGCTGAAATCTGTTAATAACGAATTGAAACAATACCAAGGTACTAATTGAACATTATTATTTGGTTGCAATGTTCATTTTGGGGAAATTCAGACCCTTTTTTGGACCGGCCCGTAAAAAGGGATGCTGGGCATTAATGGGTTAATATAAAGTTAACTGTATTATACTGTAAAAACAACAGTATAGTACTGAAAGCCGAGGTTCCAATTTAAAACTATAAAATGCACAGTAATAAACTGCAAAACTACCAATTATACAGTTTCTTCCTGCAAAGTTAGAAATTTTACAGTTTATTGCAGTAAAATTTAGCTGTATTATAGTGTAAAAACAACGGTATAATCTGGCAGCAGAGATGAATGATTAAAACTGTAAAATGCACGGTAATAAACCTTGAAATTAGCAGTTTTATAGTTTACTACTGTAAAGTTAGCTCTATTATACTGTAAAAAACCATTCATTTCTTACAATGTACGTATAGTTCGAACTGTATGTTTAATTTTCATACCTACTTGAAGACGTAATAGTAATGAATGTTTAAAATGTGTGAAAAAAAAAGACAGCTGTAATTGGAACTTTAATGTGCTACTAAAGAATAATAAAACTGCAATGATGCAAAACAGACGTTAGTTGTTTATTCAAGGTATTGACTTGGAATGATGCTGCTAATAAGTTTTTGTAAAGCATTTTTATTTTTAATGTTACAACTAAAAACAAAAATTATGCATCAATTTTCACAGTAATAAATACTAGTAAACAAGTTTCAATTGCGGTAAGCGTTTAACCCATTAATGCTAGCGTCCCTTTTTAGGGACGGTCCAAAAAAGGGTCTGAATTTCCCCAAAATGAACATTTCAACCAAATAATAGTGTTCAATTAGTACCTTGGTATTGTTTCAATACGTTAGTAACAGATTGCAGCACATAACCATTCTAAAGTGTGTTCTGTAGCAGTTTTAATATGATCTTTATCAAAAATGACACCGTTCACAATCTCAAGGAAAACAAATTAAGTTTTTAAAGTTATTCCCAGTTTTCAAAGGCAGAAAAAAATTTAGTAAAAAAAGTATGTATCCTCTAGGGTTTATCGTAACTTTTAAAAGACGATTTTTCTTTCCTTAATAAAAAAAAAAAAATATTTTTACATACTATTTTTTTTATTATTTTTCCTGTCCATTAAACGCTATTTGTAACCAGTATGCAAAATATCTTTGGAAAAAAATGTCAGGCATTAATTGGTTAAATTAAACATTGTTAGCGGTAGACAGTCGTAGTTGCTTAGTTTAACAGTACTTTCTACCTATTTACATATTCTACTTTTAAATTATTTTTATTGATTGGAATGTAACTTTTTTTAGCTACGGAGGCTTATTAAAATACATATTGTGGTATAAAATAGCATGAAACACGTGTGAACTTTACTTATAATTTATTGTGTGTGTGTGAATTTTTTGTTGATTTGTAGACAGAGAAGATACAGTCATATGTGCAGGATGATATGGTGAGTAATTAAAATAAACTTTTTTTTAAAGTTGGGCAGTAAAGTTAGATGTGTTTTTTTAAATATGAAAGGAAAAAAACTTAAAACACACCTTTCTTTTTTAATTAAATTTCAAAAGTTTAGTCTTCTGCTCTAAGCGTAGTCTAAATTTTAATCGCATATAACCTTAAATAATACTGGAAACACAAGTCTCAAAAAAAAAGAATGAATTTACAAAGTTTAGTTTTAATATTCTTATCCAAATGCTTAATTTTATTAACGCAGATTTCAGCCATTAATGTGAAATAACGACAATACACTTTGCTTGACAATTGAATGATTTGGTCTTGGCAACAATCCAGTCTTCCATGGGTAGGTAAACTGCAGTATTGACAAAAATTAGGCAATCAAATATTTGAAGAAACTTGTGTTTTTGAATATCGCCAAATATTCGTAATAATTTCAAATTTGACATTTTTCATGTTTTGTTTTTTGCTAAAAAAAATTTAAACTTAAAGTAAAATAGAGGGGAACAATGCCAAAGATTGGAAAATTAAATATTTGCAGATACTGCTGGTTACTTTTCCAGGTTAGTATACTATGATTATTTCAGTTCAAAACTGTAATGTTAGGAATCTAGCATAATTTTGCTGATATCGATCCTTGATTGAATGGAAAAATTTTAATTGTGTAAGAATCAGACAAAATTCTTTCACTGTTCAGGTTTTGGTTTTTATAAATAATTGCCTGCAGGTATATGTTTAACATTTTTATTAAATCATAATTTATAGAATTGTATAAAGGTATAAAATCCTCCGAAATACATCTTCCGCCTAACATTTTATCCACCACCCCTTGAAGCTTTATCTGTCGTGTACCGGCGATCACTGAAGTCATGCTTATTCAATTTCTTTGTGTGTCAGAGTAAAAGTTTTTCAACAAGTCAAAGTAAGCTACCTTCATTTCTCTTTTCCATCAAAATGCCAAATGCCTCTCAAATAGAATACTCAACAGATCAATTCCACTTCTACAGAAGAAGAAGAAAAAAAAACCTTCAAATAAATATCTAGCTCTGTATGTAGAAAACTTCGGCCATTTCTGCAATTTGTCACCGCATGACAGTCAATTTCCCCAAAGCTAGAAATGAAATTTAACTCCTGATTCAACCTCCTCGTACGATGGAGAAAGTGTTGAAATAAAAATACAAAACAAGAAAACGCGAAACTGGGGAGGGGGTGAATTCAGCAAAGTAGGAGAAAAAAGTTGGAAGAAGACGTATATTACTCATTTCCTTGAAGTCACCTTTGGAAGTTTATATTATTCCAGTCGTGTTACATGCAGGTGGATGAGAGGGATACAGCGCTTCTCTAGGAGCTTTAAGATCTGAATGATGTTTTTCGAAAGAAATTTCAAAGTATCATAGAGAGTTTTTGTTAAAAATGGCTCAGATAGTTTTCAATAATTTAACAATGCTTGTGTGTTAATGCAAAGTGTTGAAATAAAAATACAAAACAAGAAAACGAGAAACTGGGGAGATGTGAATTAAAAATTGAATTTAAATTAGAGGTTTTAATGCAAAGTGTTGAAATAAAAATACAAAACAAGAAAACGTGAAACTGGGGAGGGGGTGAATTCAGCGACGTAGGAGAAAAAAGTTGGAAGAAGACGTATATTACTCATTTCCTCGAAGTCACCTTTGGAAGTTTATATTATTCCAGTCGTGTTACATGCAGGTGGGTGAGAAATATACAGCACTTCTCTAGGAGCTTTGAGATCTGAATGAGCTTTTTCTAAAGAAATGTCAAAGTATCATTGAGAGTTTTTGCCGAAAAAGGCTCAGATAATTTCCAATAATTTAACAATGCTTAAATGTTATTCTGTTCAAATACATACTGACTTTCAATTGTTTGCAATTTAGTTGTATTTCCCTCTTTAAATAAAATGTGTTGTTCTTCATTAATTCAAACATTTTTTGCTTTATAGTATGGTTTACCGAATTTTTAAAATCTGGATTGGCTTTGCTATTGAAGTGCTTTTCTGAAATTTTTACGTTTTTGTTTAAGGTGCACTCTTTAATAAAATTTAACAATTACAAAAACCTTTTTCTTTTCATTTAGTTTCTAAACATTCTTCTTCCTTTTATAGTTGAACAAATAAATTCTTTGACTATTCTTTTCTCTGTTCATCATTTATGGGATTCTCTAACATTAATGATTGTTTTCAAGTGTACTCTTTAATATTACTGTACAATCAAAACTTTTATGTGCTTTTTAAACTATCTTTGTAATTGCTCTTTGATACTTTTTTTTTTTTAAATAACTTTTCGAACTCGTTGATTTTTATCAATGGTAAAAAAACAGGTTTATATATATATATATATATATATATATATATATATATATATATATATATATATATATATATATATATATATATATATATATATATATATATATATATATTATATATATATATATATATATATATATATCGTTTTTTTCTGAAAGAATTTATTGTTTCTAATGGAAATCTTAAAAACTAATTATTTCTGAAACACTTAATGAAACTTTTTTTTTCAATAAAATATTTTTATTTAGTATCTCCATACTGATATGATTCTTATTTTGTAAAATATTTTCTATTTTTTGACATATTTTCTTTGTTTTATAGTTTCACACTTTTTCTAGTGTTAAGCATTAATTGAAATTTTTTGTGCTGCGTACTCTGTCTTTTTTCATTTGCTCTGTGCTAAATAAAATAAAAGGTTAACAATACATGTATGGTACTGTGCAAAACGTAGCAAAACAGTTTTTTTTTCAATAAAAGCTTTTCTTCCGATCTTCATTTTTTTATTGATTGTTATTTTTTAATTATTTTCATTTGCCTCTGCTTCCTTGAAGTATTATTATTTCATAAATATTGTCCAACGATTAAAAAAACTGATTTTTATTGCATGTAACACATCAGATATTCTTTTTGAGAGCCTTTTTTTTCCTTTTTTTTCAAAAATTAACAGTGTCTGCAGAATTTTTTAATAAAACTGAAATACATTTTCAATTTTGTTTTTTTGTATTTGAAAATGATGATTTAGGTTTATTTGAACAGCAAGTATATAAGTAAGAGCAGTAAGAAAGAATTTGTCTAAAATGTAGTTAAAAATAAAATAAATAGATAAACGTAAAGCTTATTTCTTTGATTCAACTCATTCATTTAGGACAAAAGCGTTTAATGTGCAACTTCAAGACAATAAAGAAAGATTTTAATAGGTTCACTCTTGTACAATAAAAGTAACAGAATTGGTAAAAAGTCTGCCTTCAAACAGCTACTTGTGTAGGTAATTTTTACTCTGCAGTGTGAAAACTGAATGTTGTTTTTACAGTAACTTTATAGTAATAAACTGTAAAAATTGCTCACTTTACGGTAATAAACTAAAATTGCTAATTTTTTTTAAATTTATTACCGTGGACTTTACAGTTTTAAACTGGAACCTCTGCTGCCAGTATTATACTGTTGTTTTTACAGTATAATATGGTTAAACTTTACGGCAATAAACTGGGAAATTGCTAACTTTACAGTAAGAAGCTTAAATTGCTAGTTTTACAGTTTATTGCTGTGCATTTTGCAGTTTTAAATTGGAACCTCGGCTGCCAGTTTTATACTGTAAAAAAAAGTTTATTTTTTTTTTGCAGTGTACTAACATCATATTTATTTCTTATTCATTTTCTTCAACTCATCTACTTAATTACGACGAAAAATATTTTTCGTCAGAAGCCAAACATTAAAAGCACTCTTTAACTTAAAACATGGAATTTTTGTCAAAATATTACATAACATTCCCATTGTCTTTACTAAGATTATGTGATAGTTCCCCTCCCATAATCGGCTTATTTCCTTTCTGATAAATCTTCTTGAAAGAGGGATTGGCGAAACGTTGAAGCTTAATTTATCTCATGTGTGCATTCCTAAAGCACGCCATTGTGAAATATATTGCCTTACTTTAGCTTAAAATTTCACATTACGCACTAATATTGTCACATTATTTAGGAGAAAATGCTGTTAAACTGAATACAGTCTTGAATATGCTTATTTGTTAAGTTTACTGAAAGACTTACTGATTTTCTTTTTCGAAACGTGGTTTTTCATCAGTTAGCTATAATTGTGTTTTTATGGTTAAGAATATTAATTTAAGTTCTAGAACCAAAAACTTTTTTCTTTTCGTTTTCTAGAAACATGAAGGGAAAAAACCAAAGTTATCAAAGTGTAGAATGTACATAACTTCGTGACAACTGATAAACCTGAAAATGTTTACAAAATTTGTGTATTTTAATTCATAGTTCCGCTTCACTGCATTGAAGAAAATATTCGCGTTTTTCTTCGTTCCTTGTATCCGTATTTTACACTTAAATGTAGTCATAAATACATTAATATTCCCAAATAGTCATTGCTGCGCAAAGGTTTTCTGATGATATATAATGTTCCAACTGTTTCTAAAACTTTAGTTTGAAGAACGTCGAATTAATTATAAATTATCAGTCTTGTAGATACGGGACGCTACCACTGTCCTCCTTATTGTTTGTAACTTAAAGCCAGACTGACGTCAGTAACGTTATCGCTACTTTGCAGGAGGACCAAAAAACGTTTGCATGGCGCAGAAATTGGGACTCAAGCTATTTTAACCGCGGAAAATCATATTGAAGAATTTTTTAAATACAATTACGTTACCATGGTTTAACATACTAGGATTCTACATAAATACCCCCCCCCCCCAAAAAAAAAAAATTGAAAATGCCATTTTGTACTTATGCTAAGCCCTGAGTTACAGTTACAATTCACGTGAAAAAATAATGTGTTTTACAATGGACACTTGAAACCATTTTTGAAATGTATTTTTAGCATTCAGTGTAAGTTGTTAATAATAGCATTTATTATTTAGGAAAAGGAATTTTAACAGCATACCTACTATTATGTTTAGTTCTCTCATATTTAATATGTGGACGTTTTAGAATATTACGTTTAAGATGTTTAAGACATATTTTTTATCTTTATTCTTATTGATTTTTACTTGATTTACAAAAAAAAATTCTACAATTATTTTAAAAGTTTAAACACTTTTTGTCAATTGTATGCATTTATTCATATTTTAGGAACGGCGTCACTGAATAATAATATGTTTCACCGTTAGCACGTTCAAGATCAATTTTGCAACTAGTAACTATTTTAGCACAGTCGGTAATATTTAATTTAGAATGAATAATTATCATTCGTTGGAATATCATCACTATTGCTCTTTGCCTTGCATTATTTATACGAATTTATATCCAATTAACGTCTTTGTTTCGGAAGATTATATGAGAAGTCCCCCTTCCCTTTAGTTCATGATTCTGCACTTTAACTAAAAGGTGAAGATATCTCGATTTCTGTCAGCAGATGTCTCTGACAGAGGATCTAAATGTGATTACATGGCAACCCGAAATTGCCGTGGGTAGCGAACATGATTCAGGTTCAATGAAAGAGTTTGTAAACTTCATCCCTTCTTCTTTTCTATTGATCTCTTCTCTATACACTGTTCTTTGTTCCCCGAGTCTCGTAGAGAACTAATTTTCTTCGTTGAACAATGAGCGGAATATAAATTTACGAAGTCTTGTAACATTTTTTCGTCTATTTTGTAGCAATATAGTTATGTTTTCAACTTATGCTAGCGAAAAAAATCATTTTGTTGTTTGTGTAGAGGTCCGTAAGGCAAGCTTAATCTAGAAGCTATATTTAAACAAATAACTACGTAAGTATAATTGAATTTTATATCTGACTCATTCAAAATATTGCACAGGTACAAGTTTAACAAAACATAAAATATGTAACACAACTTAAGTGGTGGCAAGCAACTCGCTTGCATAGGTCGCGACTGGTTTCTTAAAGTTTGAATCCTGAATGACGTCAAGCAGAAATTTACATTTACCGGTGTTGCCACATTTGTAGCCAAAAAATATTAACCTGTTTCATGTTTTATGTTAAGGCTTTCGCTAACTGATGGTTATAAATTTTAGGCATTTACTGGTATGAATTATTTTTTAAGCAAAATATGTGAAACATGGTTTAAGCAAGATTTTTGTCTGATATTTTCTCACGTGCTGCACTGTTGCTTCTATTGAACGGAATACACCAGGGCCGGTTTCTCAGTTTATGCTCACTAACACGCCAGACAATTCATTTGCGCTCTAAATAGCTCACTATTATAATCCAAAGTGGCATAAATAAATTTCTACCAGTTTGGTGGTACTGGCACCCAAACTGGCAGCTTTTTTTCTATTTTTTTAACCCGCGAGCACTCGCACGGGGCCTCTCAGGCCCGGTCATTATTTAAATTCGCTGCCAAAAATCACCCCTTCACCAAAAATGGACGAGGTCCACAGTAGCTGCGTTCAGGGTCACCTTCTTACTGACCACATGTTTTTCAGGAATGTACAGACCTTCTTTCCCCAAAAAAATATCGGTTCGGGCCTCAGAGGCCCGGCGCGAGTGCTCGCGTTTCTCATTCTGCATTGAGAACGCGAAGAAAGAGGTTGCAAAATGCTTCGCAATTTGAGTTATAAAGATGAAATGAAGAGGTTACAGACTTTGTGATTAAAATTTAGTGTTCAAAACACAATTTTTTCTGCTTTAAAACTCAATTTCTTGAGAAAAACCGCTCCGGGCCTGCGAGGCCCGGCGCGAGTGTTCGTGTGACGCAAAGTAGCAATTTGAGTTATAAAGATGAAATGAAGAGGTTGCAGACTTTGTGATTAAAATCTAGTATTCAAAACACAATTTTTCTGCTTTACAAACTCAATTTCCTGAAAAAAACAACTCCGGGCCTGCGAGGCCCGGCGCGAGTGCTCGTGTGACGCAAAGTAGCGCGAGTGCTCGCGGGTTAACCGTAAATTCTCTTTATCGTAAAATTTTAGGGTACTAAAAGCGAGAGTTGAAAAAAACGTAATAAAAGCAGCAGTTATCGTACTCGAGTTTCTAGTAATAGCAGAGCGGTTTGCTATCCCCATACAAATACAGCGAATAAACGGGAAAGAGGTATTAATTGTTTTGCACCGTAAATCCGTTGCGGTATCAATTAGCGCTACAAGCGCTTTTTTTCTTGGTACAATTTACTCTAAAACTCTTCTGTATTTTACACACTCTATTTTACAGTAATAATTATCGCAAGCGTTTTCTGAGTTTTTAACAGTGTACGTAAGTCTGTCTTTGTTTTCCATTTGAGAGATATTTGCAACAAATTACCCTAAAGTTTTTTTTCTGGTTTTCTTTGAGCTGTGGCACAAGGTATTTCAGGGAGTATATCGCATCAATCAAGATATTGCTTTGAACCTTATAGATGAAGCATGAGTTTACTTAATAGAAATTGCGTAAAATCGAAGCTGCTCACTTATCAATTTTTGCTGGAATAAAAGATCGGTCAAGTTTTGATACATCGTGCTTGGGTCAAGTTGATGCCTTGTAAATTTTACTCAAATAGTTTTAAGGGTTTTTTTTTCAGATTTGCCCAGCAATGCCCCCTCCCCCGCCATTTTTTTACAGAAGGAAATTGCTCTTGAAATATTTGGAAGTAGGTACGTTGGCGAGGTATACTTATGTGCGTGTTTGTATTAACTGTTAATCATATTTACGTTTATCATTTAACTCGGTTTAACTTCAAATGTTTTGTTTTGTCATATAATATGTGTGTATTTATGTATATATGTATGTAAGTAATTACGTTTTTATGTTTAAGATGTTGATATCATTATATAACAGGAAAATACTAGCATTGCTCGAATATTTATTTTGGAAGGTAACATTGGAAACTAAAGTTGGAAAAATCAAAATGTAATGTATGCATCAACTTAACCCGGTCTTTCTTAAAATAATAGTAAAAAATAAGATACTAAAGCAAGTACATCAACTTATTTGCTACTCATCAAAGTAAACTTATCCTTTTTTCCTCCAAACCTGATTTTAAATGTCACCGCTAAAAGTTTTCTAAAATATTTGCATTGCATTAAACAATTCATTTTGTTGAGTCCCCTTACTAATGTTAGTTCTTGAATTACGTCGAACTAGATGCGATTCCTTTTTTAGATTGTTAACTTCTTCCTGCAAAACAGTTTTTGCAAACTCCCAAACCACTATTCTTTTAAGTCCTCTTTTTTCAACTTTCTTTTCAAACTTACAACAAAGCATTGACTGTGTTTTATTTTCGGAACAAAGGAATACTTTTTTTGACTGTTGTTGATTAAAGAAACGTTTGATACAAAACATTACTTCTGTATTTATTGCAAGAATTTCCTGCTTAAGTTCGAATAGCAACATTTTCTTCCTAATGCATTTCAAATGAAGTAGATTTTTTTTGTTTTATGCAGATGCATGAAAACTCACTAAATATTCACTGAATTAACTCTACTACACTGAAAAATCTAAACAATGTTCTTCCTTCCTATGATAAAGTTCAAGGTTTTTTTCCCCCTCAAAGTTCATGACTTATATTAGTCAATAAGCAACGCCATTGGAGTAATATGAACGTGCAAGAAACGGTAATGATAAAACATGCGCGGAACCAATGTTACAAATTTATAAGTGAAAAAATGAATTGTATTTAACGATATAATTCTAACAACGCTGTGTGATTTTCTCATTTGAATTTACTTTTTCTCTTTTAAATTTACTTTGTATAAAAATTTGGGAGAAAGACATGTTCTAGAAAAATACAGGTTTAGTAAAGTCGCCTTTTTCTTTTAAATAATTTTTTGTGACAAGTTTAAAACTGCATTGCTTAAGACAATTTTTGAAAAAAAATAGTTTCTTCGGCAAGGTTTTAAGTAAACTTTTTGATAATCAACAGAATAATAACACTATCCAAAACTTTTTGCCTCAAAGTTTATCTTTGTCATTAAAATCTTCAGAAAAAACTATTTTGTGCTTAAAAAACTCGAACTTCTAGTTTATTTACACTGTGTGAAATAAATCTACTACTACTGTAATAACTAAACCAAGCATCAGTACTCTTAATAATCTGTCATAACTCATAATTACATTTTGCAAAAAAAAGCACATTGCCAACCGATGTCTGATATCAAAAATTACAGACATGCCAGAAAAGAACTCGATAGCTCCACTAATTATTTATACAAGCATCAATAGACGTGATTATCTGTTAGAATTTTACGTGTTTACATTTTGGTTAAAATATTAAATCACGTTACCATTTTTTTAATCGGTGCTTAATAAAGAAAATTAGAAACATGCCAAAAAATTAAGTTAAAAACTTCTCTGATTGTTAAGAAAAGCATATTGTAACTATGTTTAATTCAGGTCACAATTCTTAAGAAACATGCATTTCTACACATATAAATGATCAGCAATCAACAATTTCATGAAATGTGTGTCTCAGTCACGGAAATATTCCACGTTGGCTGTGAAAGTTCAAAAAGAAAACATCGATTTATATTTTTAGGAATGCGATGGTAATTAGCGCAAAACTCACGCTTTTGGAAGTTCATGAATCGATATCGTTTCGGTTTCAGATGCTGTGTTACTTATTTTCAATGCCTTCTTAAATTATTCATAAGAACTAACTCAAAAACTATCTTAATAGTCATGTCAGTTTCGTGTTGGGTTTAAAGTAGCTCTTTATTAGGAAGTTATATTGCTTTGTGGCATAAAAATCTAGCGGCACATTTACATGTCTCCAAAGATTAGGTTTAGATGTGAACGACATATCTCACTTCAGTGGTGTAGGGTATCACGATAGCTATTGATGCATTTCTTGCTTTAATAATCATTAATTTTATGGTGTCACGAAAGCTACGTGCTTCTCGAGAGAAAGAAAATCATTGGGTTTTCGATTATTTAAAAAGTTTGGTCTCGTTTTTGAAACTTTTTCCTTTAAACGTAAATAGTTGTTTAGATTATATACGTAGCATGAAGAGAGTTTTATTTGAGTTACTTTTCTTATTTTTACAACATATGCGCATACATTATAGAACATTGATTTGGAGAATTTTACTGTTCTGATGGGAGAACTGTTATTTAAAATGAATAGAAAAAAAATTCTCTGCGTATGCGTGTAAAATATTATTATATTGTAATAATATAGATACAAGGTAATGCAATTGTGTACATGCAGGGGGAGGGGAATAAATTGATAGTTTACATAAATGTTCTTAATGCTCATACACGCATTTTGGAGTTGACTACATATTTTTTTATATAAACATATGTGTAGCACCTTAAAAGTGTAACTAACGGTATTGATATCTGACCGAATAATATAAAAATCAATAAATTAATTAATGTACATTACAATGAACTAAACATGAATTAAATATAATTATTAGTGTTTTTTAATATATATTTTATAGGTGTATGAATATGTGTGTGTGTGAGAGCGACCTTTAGTTCAGAAACGCAATACATTTTAAAAGGCAACTATAATAGTTTTCTGTATGAATGACCGTATTTGACAAAAGTCAAACTTAATCTTTATGAGATTAAAATCTAAAGTCAGCATGGACAAATTCTTTAAATAATAAAGCAAATGTGGCAATGGAGGAAGGAAAATTTCTTATTTTTCCAGGCTGACATCAATGCAAGTAATAACAGTGAAATAACAAGGAAGTAAGCAAGATACAAATGCTGACTCCTATGGGACTTCGCGTGTGTAAAAAGACAAGATCTTTAATCCTTATCTTTTAAAAGATAGAATGAAAATCAGTCTTATGAAACACAAAATATGTGATTTTTCTCGGATGATCAAGTTGATTGCACATTTTATATTTAAGATTTTACAATTTCATATCGAAGGAAGAACTAAGTGTAGCTATATCTTCAGTTATGCAATAATATGCAAGCATATTAAATATTAATGTACGATCCAGTTTATTATAATAATATTTGTCCCTAAGTTGCCCCAGCAACCGCAAGGGGGAATTTTGTAACAATTTGGTTTTCTATTAAATCTTATGGGGAAAGAAAATAGTAACAAATTAGCAATGCAAAACTTTATTTCAGTATCGGAAATTTGGTTAAAAAATGTTTAGGAAAATAACCTTTAAAAGTTCAAAAAAAAAAAAAAAAATATGAAAATGAATTTAAATGACAAGCTTAAATAAGAACATTGCCTATTGCCTATTGTTTCAAACTTTGCAGATTATTAACTTAAGGAGTAATCTGACATTTCTAATCTACAATAATCACTTGAAAGCACCTTTGTTGCTTATTTGATAGAGTGGTTTATGCTGTCTAACACTCCGACGTCATAAAATATGGTATCGGGTCTAAAATACAATTTCCCAAATTTTTTTAATAGCTTCAGTATAGAAGCAATAAATTCTTCAATCACAAATTTTAAATTCTGGTTTAAAATGTGTCAAGTAAAATTTAAATTCAAATTCAAATGAAATAATGTATTTTTCTTACACTTGTTCCATTCTGGTTCTTTTTTCATACCCTCTTTCAATGTACTATCTCTTAGTTGCAATACGATTTTTGCTTTACATTGTTTGAGCCATTCTTTCTGCTGTAAAACAGAATAAAAAACTAACTACCTTAAAAAGGGATAAAATAATTTATTCGCAATGTAGCTGTAAACATTATTGCAACACAAATAAGGAAAATAGAAAAACATTGTTCCACAAACTTTCTGTTAGTTTCATTGAAGTCAAATTTCATCCGAGCAGTGAGCCAAGCATGTACCGAGTCCTGTGGAGGATTTCGTAGACAGAACCTTGAACCTTCCAAGACTAATTTGGAGACGATGTGCCACTTCATCCATAGTCAGTCGAATGTCTAATAGAACTACGTTACTTGCATGCTTAATGTTGTCATTATTTGTGACCGTCGATGGTCGCCCGACCTTTTCTCGTGCACCGTAAAAAAAGAATGTTGTTTTTACAGTATAATACAGCTAATTAAATGGTAATTAACTGTAAAAATTGCAAATTTTACAGTACTAAACTGTGAAATTGCTAACTTTGCAGAAATAAAAGGGAATTTCGCCAATTTTACAGTTTATTACCGTGTATTTTACAATTTTAAGCTGGAACCTCTACTGCAAGTGTTATACCGTTGTTTTTACAGTATAATACAGCTAAATTTTACTGCAATAAACTGTAAAATTTCTAATTTTTAACCGACTTCGAAAAAGGAGGAGGTTCTCAATTCAAAGCGTATACTTTTTTTTTTGTTTGTTCGCACATAACATCTGATCTACTGAACCGATTTGGACAATTTTTGTTTTAATCTATGGGAGATGATGTAACTTAGGTACCATGTACTCATATGACCATATTTGTTCACTAGAAAAAAAGTTATGATCGAAAAACTAACATTTCATGTCATTTAAAACAATATCTGCTATCGTAAATCCTTACTTCAATGAGCGACCCGATGGTCAAGTGGTTTTGCGCGTCAGGTTGAAGTTCCTGAAGGAATAAGATAGAGTCTAGGTCTGCAAGGATTTTTTCGAATAGCTGCATGTTTTTTTTTAATGATTTTAATAATTGTAATGTCCTTATGCAGGTACATCCTCCCATGGGAATGTGCCCCATATTTTTTTATGGTACAAAATGACAGTTTTGGTCGGATCTTTGTTAAAATTGGCAATGGGGTCCTTCGATGCTGTAGAATTTTCTTATGGACGTTTGTGCCATTTTTGGGGGCTTTGAATCGATTGTGGCAATAAATGGTTTTTTATTTGCGGCACCTATATTATTTTTTCAAAAATTATATACACAATCAATTATATTATGTTAATTTTTGTACCTTTATAAAATTCTATATTTTATACCTTGCATTTACATCAAATTCAAGGTAAAATTAAAAGTCAAAAATTCTGAAGATGATAAATTTATGTTAAAAATTAAAGTAACTATTTTTTGTGATTTTCATATTGGTTGTGACCAAGAAACATCATTACAAACAAATAAAATGTATCAAACACCTTGAGTTTTGAGTTATTGGGAAAAATCTGCTGTGTAATGTTTTTTTGCACTGCAAGGGGGGGGGTATAAACGATCATTAAAGTGACACACATTTTTAAAAAATAAGATTTTGATTTGTGGTGTTTGAAAAAAGCTAAAGAGTCCACTTTAGTTAAAAATTATTTTTCATGAAAAGCAAAACCTGCACCAATTTTCCAAGTCTTACACTAACTCCTTCTCCCACAATTCAAATTACTTACTTTTACTTTCAATTTTTAACCTACTTCAAAAAAGGAGGATGTTCTCAATTCAAAGCGTATGTTTTTTTGTCTGTTTGTTCGCACATAACATCTGATCTACTGAACCAATTTGGACGATTTTTTTTAATCGATAGGAGATGGTGTAACTTAGGTACCATGTATTCATATGACGATATTTGTTCACTAGAAAAAAAGTTATGATCGAAAAACTAAAATTTCATGTTATTTAAAAACAATATGTGCTATCGTAAATCCTTACTTCAATGAGCGACCCGATGGTCAAGTGGTTAAAAGCGTCGGTTGAAGTTCCTGATGGAATGAGATCGAGTCCAAGTTTTTTGAACAGCTGCATGGTTTTTTAAGTATATTTTGTTTATTTTAAGTGCATTTACACTAAAAAGAATGAAATAAAATATTTTTGGAAAAAAAAAATAGAACCGACTTCAGTTGGAAATTGCTCTAAAAAGTAAAAAATATTTTTTTTCTTTGAACACCATCGAAACTACTTTTAAACATAAGTTTTGAAGTCGGCGCAAAAACAATGTATAGAATCACACGCAACTACAATTCAACTATAAATATCAATTTTAATGGATTCATTTCATTGATTACCACACATTCGTGTAATGGTACAAATATTCTGCTTTTAATTTTCAATGGTTTCTTTGAAAAAATGTTGGAAAAATATGGGTAAATATCATTTTACCTATCGTTTTTGCACCGACTTCAAAACTTATGTTTACAAGTAGTTCGATGGTGTTCAAAGAAAAAATTATTTTTTACTTTTTAGAGCAATTTCCAACTGAAGTCGGTTCTATTTTTTTTCCAAAAATATTTTATATTGTAAAAACTAAAATTGCTAGTTTTACAGTTTATTACTGTGCATTTTAGTTTTAAATTGGAACCTTGGCTGCCGGTATATTAATGTTAAAAAAAAAAAAAAAAAACAGTTCATTTTTTGCAGTGTGTGTAACACTTGTTCGAAACTTTTGAAATTCATCAGTTATTGGCACTGTTCCGGTATTGTGCTGAAATTCGTCAATAAATTGCGACCCATGAATTTATTGACAAATAAATCCACCTTCCGAAAAAAAAAAGGATAAAGCACTCGTTTCTCCTCTATAAGGCAAACCCTAATGGAGCAGCTATTATTAACTCATAAACAAAACGAGACAGATGGATCAATTAGGATGAAACTTCACACGATAACATCATAATATTACTACAATAGAGTAACTGTACATTATACGATCTCAGAGATAAGTTTTAATAGTAATGTAAGAAGAATCATATCAAAGTTGCGGATAATTTTTGACCTATGTTTGTGTGTGTTCATATACTGTAATTACTTTTAATATTTCCGACGTACAGCATCTACTTTATAATTTGAAGTTTGGAAGTAGAAAAAAAGAAAAATGACGCTTTTTAGTCATTCGTTTTAAAAGGAAGATACGTATTAGTATTTTGTCGAGGAAGGTTAAGGGTGTAAAGTTGTCATTTGTTCGTTCTTTCTTTCTTTCTTTTTTTTCTTTTCTTTTTGTCTATAGTATAATACAGCTTGTCGTACAAGCATGCTTATTTGGTTTAAGATAAAAACATAAACACAAAAAATTTCATCATTTCCCTACTGTAACTTTGGAATCCAAAATGCGTTTCTAAAACTATCTCAAAAACTCTTTTTATCCCCCCACGGAAATATTATGCCGCATTTCAGCCAGAGACACCCCCCCCCCCCCCACAACATCTATCTAACTGTGGTTAAGAGTATAAAAACATGCGAAATACTTTTGAGTAACATTAATTAATATCTAGTTGTTTTTAACAGACCTATTCTTTATGTTTTTGTTTAAAAAAGTTATTTTATCATTATTATGAACAAAAGCAAACAATCAACCTCAATATTTTACTTTCGGAGGTGGAAATTTAAAATTTTTAAACAGTGGTAAATATGTAATGTTTAGATAAACATAACTGCTGCAAAACTCAAGTGAATGCGGATCACAATGTGCATTCTTCAAAAGTCTTTCGTTACTGGGTAGTTTTGATGGATGATCCAATCAATCTTTCTCTACGTTGAAAGGAAGAGCTGTTGTATTGGAGAAAATTATTCATATTTTTTCTTCTGGTACACTTATCTTAGAACTAAACAACATAGCAAACTAAACATCTCTCTTGCTCTCTTGTCTCTCCCAGTTTTCTATTTTTCCTTTTAATTAGAAGTTCAGTAATTTATTGTAGGCACTTAAAGATAAAAGAAGACTGTATTGCTCGATTTTGTGTAACTGTTAATTTTGTTAATTAGGAGATAATCACGTTTGGTTCCGTCGTTTCTAATCTTAGCAAATACTTTTTCTTTCTGTGTATGCATTGTACATAATTATAATGCTTTTTTTTACCATCTTAAATCGGAAGTTATCTTTTCACTCAAAATTATTCGTTTTGCTTGGTTGTTTCTAAACTATTTGCTTTTAACTGAAAGAGGCTGAAATAGTATTCTCTGCAGCTCTCTAAAGCAGATTAATATTGCACCTATGCTTTCAGATATTGAATAGTAAATTGTACTTCATTTTACTGCAAGTTGGAATAATGCTTTATCCCGGGAAGCAATACTGATGTAAGTTTAAAGACCAGTTTTTTCAAGTTGATCAAAGTATACAATCAAAGTATACTATTGATTGTATACTTTGACAGTTTTTTTAACTATTGTTAAATCATCGGTACATCTTTTAAGAAGACCGGGTAAGCTGTATGTCCGCCATATTAAATTCACCAACTGTTTGTACCTTTTCTCGAAAATAGTGACAGAAAGGGTCAAGAAATTTTTTATACATGTTAGAATAACATGTTTTACATACTTTAACTTTTTCCAAGTGGAAATAAAAATATATATTTAATATTTTTCTCTAAACCACTTTTAAATTAGAATTTTTGATGCTTTTTGACTCATAAAAAATATTTATTTTATCCAGCGTCAAATGCTTGTGTTGAAATGTAAAAAACCACATAGAATACGCATCATTAAAAAAATGGCCCTGTAAGTTTTATAGATGTTGAGAAAAAGGAAGTTTAACATGAAAAATTCATGGTTCAAGAAAAACGCATTTAAAGGTTACATTTATGTAATGAACACGGTGAATGCTTTTGAAAGAACAAGAAGTTCTGATGCTTCTGTTTTTAACAAGAGTAATAAATAGTTGGAAAGATAAAAATGTAAACTTTTTAATGATATAAAAAAGTGAAAATCGAATTTTTGGTCAAAATTGCCTTACTGGTCTCCTTAACACTACAAGCATGAAAATATTGTAATTAATTCTCATTGTATTGTTTTTTGATGCAATGTTTGAAAATATATTTTTAATGCATTTTCAAATAAAGTTAAGTATGTTGTAGATATGTCACCGATTTTCTAAATATGTATTTCTCGCTCTTTTTCTTTTTCTCATTCGTTAAAATTATGGAACACAATTCTAGAATTACGTTACTAAACAAGTTTCATTCTTAATAACTAAATAATCTTGTTTAAATTAGTTGTTACAAATGTAACACTAAATATGTTCAAAATTTTTTAAAGCTTTATATAGACTATTTTAATGGCAATGCCTCAGCTAAAGTAGTAAATGTATTATATGTGAAGTATACATGCATATAAAAAATGAAAAAATATATGTCAGAACATCGATTGTTCATTTAATAACTACTGTTTGAAGTTATGATGTACAAGTTATTTTTATGCGAAGCTCATAAAAGCTTTTCATGAATGCCGTAACTCTAAAACTACTTTTACTGCTAAACAAAGTCATAAATTTTTAAGGAAAAAGAAACACAAATTGTTTTAGCGAATGAGTTAAAACGTTTCGTGTCGCCTTGGCGTTTCTTTTGAGTTCTTTCTTGTGAAGAAAATCTCATTTAGATGAACAGATATTGTTATAATTATTGAAGTTGCATGCATTTAAAAACACAACTTAGATCACTTCGTTAGGCTTGTTGAATTTTGACGCAAGTGAGTTCTTCTTTATTTTCATGGAAAAAGCTATTTTTTTGTAAACTCTTTTATCTCTTTTTTTATTCTTTCAGTTTTGCTGTACTGTGGAACTATTTAAAAATAAATAACTAAGCGTATGGCATGTTTGTAAATTTTCGCAAGAGAAAATGAGGCATTTTGTCCATTTTTTAATCTAGTATTGTGACTCGTGCAAAAATGTTTTAGACAGTGCTCGTAAAACTTTTCAGATGATAGAGAACTATGTGTAGGAATGAAAACATAGCGGCTAGTTGTGTCTTTAGACGCTTTGGGTAATACTTCTTATAAAAAATGACAAGACTCCCAAGAATGACGATAAGACTCCCATGAATAACGATAAGACACCCATGAATAACGATAACACTCCCATGAACACTAACAGGTGTAGCGTCTAAAAAATATTAATACGGTTTAAAAAAATCGTGAGCAGTGATTTAGTTTAATCTT
Organism: Uloborus plumipes; assembly: GCA_038373865.1. Classification (NCBI taxonomy): domain Eukaryota; kingdom Metazoa; phylum Arthropoda; class Arachnida; order Araneae; family Uloboridae; genus Uloborus; species Uloborus plumipes. Next base: position 43,796 of record JAXGGA010001140.1, read on the forward strand.
TTTTTGTACTTTTTTTTAAACTAATAAATGTCTATCTTAGAAATTGCGTATTTTTCTCAGTAACGTTTGTGTTATGGAATATACATTTTGGTGCAAAAATGTTAAAATTCTTCATGTAATAATAGTTAACAGCTGTCGAAAATAAGGTTTTTGACGATATATAATGTATGCATTTTTTATTGCTTAATTTGCTTTACACAGTCCCAAAATAAAGACACAGATGAAAATGACCGCTCAAGATAAACTATCTTTCCTGCAAATAAAACACTTTTAGAAACATTTGGGTATTTATTTTTTCGTTTTGATAGTAAAAAGTAAATAAATAATAATAATAAATAAATAACAATACTAAATAAATAAATAACAATAAAATAAAAAAGCGAAAAAATTTAAAGAATTTAAAGAAAAAAAAACTGTTTTGTAAATATAGACATTGTCTTTTTGATACAATACTAAACCATGTGAAGAAAAACTAAGTATCAGATTATAGATCTGATACTTATTATTTTTTTAACATATAGTTTACGTTTTTGAATATTGTATACTTACTGAAAAACAAATGCGTGATTTATAGAGGTATTTTAATATTATTATTTTTTGTATGTTGTTCAAATATTGGTACAAGAAAAAAATATGAAAACTAGTGCTAGCAATAATAATTTATTGCTTGTTATCATTGTTGCGTTCCTATAAACATATTTTATAAAGTAAAAAATGATAATGCTTTCGAAGTCTTTTCTTTTCCAATGAATGTAAGCAAAAATTGTTTGTATAAGATAATGAATATTTGGCTTAGAAATGGATTTTTCTACTAACATAATTCACTCATTGTGTAAACAATGATGTTTTAATTGAAGAAATGATATGAACCACATATTTTCTTTCTTAAAGAAGAAAATTACTAAAATAAGCCGATTTAAATGATTTATGTCACATTTGTTTTTCTCACTGATTTAACTTTACTTGCTTCATACTTCAAATGATATAAAGTGATTTATACAGAATATTGTATTTCAAGCAAAAAATTAGACATATTCATAAAACAGGAAATATTTTAAAACCGATCATTTGCTGCAACTTTCATTTTTTAATAAATGTTGGTCTTTTGACAGTAAAACAATATCCATAAATTTAACTTAAATAAACGTTTTAATGATACTTTGCATTCTAGGTGAGATTTTTTATATTATAAGTAGGGGAATGTGTGGCAAAGTAAAATAGTTTAGATAATTTATTTCTTTAAAAATGAACAATTTGGAAATGTGTTCTCAAAATCAATGCACATAAAGAAAGAATAATGTATTTTGTAATACTTACGTTCAAATATTATTTTTAACTTTTAGCAGTTATTTTGCACTTTGAAAAGGTGGAAAATTTTCAGCTCAAAAAACCATGGGGCAAAGTGAAAAATTTTGATATTGTTGTTATGAAACGATTTCTGTTTGATGATTTACAGTAGTTTTTATCAAATGAATGAGTAAATAAATACATACTTTATTAACAAAAAATAAAAGAGAAAATACATTATTAACGAAAAACAAAATGAATTAATAAACAAACAAAAAGTATATTCATTAATAAAAGAGAAAGAAAAACTAGTCAACCAAATGCAGAAAGAATACCAAAATAAGTAAATAAATGAATGCATAAGTGAATTAATAAATACGAGAATGAGAATAATTCAATACAAGAATGTGAATAAATCAATAAATGAAGAAATGCGTTCGTGATTTGATAAATGAATGAATAAGTGAACGAAATTAACTATTTCACTTTGCCCCATTCATTCTGCCCCGTGTGTACTTGGCAACTTACTTTGAACCTTTTTAATCTAAACACGCCTAATATAAACTAAATAAAGATTGCACTGCACATCAGTAGATTTCAATTCATACTGAAAGTAATAATAACCAAAAAATAAAATATCCTGCTATAATGACAAAAAATATTTTTGAAAATCCACGAATATTACACAAAAGGTATCGAATTTTTAAAATGACTTCTACAATTGTTTCTTTGATCTTTAGAGCTATTTATTTTTTGACAGGAATCAACTATGTGTCTAGGAACTTAAAATAAAATATTGCTCCATTGGTGGCGCTGCAAACTGCTTAAATATTTCACGATTGCACTTTGCCCCCACATTCCTCTACGACATTTGAGCCAACTAAAGGCATCGGAAAATCCAAAGTTATTTGAAATAATTGCAATGAAGCCTAATAAGAGTTACTTCGGTAATAGAGCTAAAACGATGCAATTAAACTATCAGATGGTAAAATACATGCGCAGAAGAAAATTTACCTGTATCAGAAAAACACGTGTACACAACTTTCATCGCAAATCAGGGCGAAATTTTGGATACTTCGCTTAAAATACTCGCGGAATATATTTGTTTTCATATTGTTACTTTTTCATACTTGTGGCGTCTTTACCCATGTCGACCTTATAATGAATCTATTGCTTGCAGTAGGAAGCATCAATTCATGTATAGCAATACTTCTCATAAAAAGCAAAAGTTTTAAAACTGTTTCACCTTTTTGTGTCTGAACAGTCATTCACTCGGATAATAGTAAAAAATCAATAAGTAAAATTATTTTCTTAATGATAATATCCCCTAGATTGAAACAAAAAATATATACTCATCAATATTAAATTTCTTATCATCACTTTCATCATTTCGGCTAATGTCTATTTAAACAATGCATTATATATATTCCGATAGATAACATTTCGGCAGAAGCCAGATTTTAAGTTTTGTAATCTTTGAATTGTTTAGATCGCCTAAAGGAGTCGACTCGCTAGCATATAAATCATTTCAGGATGAAGCGGTCCTATTCGCACGATTGTAGTCAGGGGACAGTGATAAATTACCTTTCACGCTTGATGGACGTTTTACTATCCCACTGTTTAACTGAAGTTGATTGTGCATAAGATTGGTAACGTTCTTCATCAGTGAATATCTTTGTTAAATGCAAACGTGCCATGTTTTGGAAAATATATCCATCAGTAATGAAGGATCTATGTGTGCGAAATAGATTTAGGTTTTTGAAGCATTTTCATAAATATATTGATGCACAGGAGTCAAACGGGAAATACATTATGGTGTTAATGAATTACGCTATTATTTATTATGTAACAGGTATTGAAATTGTACTAATTCACCTTCTTGTATGGCGAATCAGAAAACTGAAGCCTTCATTGAAATATTCAGCGTAATTTAATGAATAACATCTATTAATCCATTTCACCATGCAAATTTATGATAATTATGAGTAATTTTGAGTTTATAACAATGAAATTTACTTATGTTTGTCTTGTAAAAATTGTATTTTGCATTTAATTCCAGCTTATGAAGGAATATCAAACATATTGTGTCGGATAGGAATTTCAAAAGGAAGGATGGCTTGTTGATTTTTTTTATGCCATGAATCCCCCTTTTTCGCCAGGTAGTAAAATTGAAAAAAAAATCATTGAACTTTCTCCAGTCATTGAAAAAAAAAACTTGATTATCAAAATGAACCACAACACTAGTCTGAATTTTATTAAGGTAAATTTTCAGGATCATAATATAAACATTTTTTTCAAAACTGGAAATAAACGACAGTTTTTGCGTCACTGTATCGTTATTTGTCAAAATACAGCTAACAGTTACCATAGTAAGTAAGCACACAAACCATTCAAATCAAAACTTATAAGAAAAATGTTATCTTTAGTCTAATTTATCTTTCACCAAATGCTACGTTACTTCGATTTTTATCTCCAATTTATTCAGCAAAGTTTCTTGGTTCCTCACACCTTAATACTAAAGTATTCATCCAAGTTAACACTGAAAACCACTACATTATCTCCCACAGTGCTTGTAAAGTTGCTTTTACAATATCTTATACTTTCACTAGCGGATTTAATTCTGGATAATTTATTTTTTTAAATATTTCATCATTTAGCATTGTATAATAAATTATTAGATTTATTTATTTCACTTAAACTATTTTTTATTACTTATCCAATATGAATGCATTGATTTCATGTGAATAATACCTTGATTTTGTTTTATTTTATTTTATTTTATAATGCAAACTATAAACAAAAAGAATTTTGGAATGAATTTTCATTCATTTAGGTATTTAGCCTTGGCAACAAAATATTATAAAAAAATTAATGGTTTTATTTCAAAATATTGTCCTACTAATATAATATATATTATTACATATAAATTTAATATTGTGAAATTATAATATTGTTTTTGTAAGATTTGCTACACTTTAGTAACTAAAAATTTAATACAGTAGAGAACCAATTATCCGGGATGTTCGGGACCACAGCTATCCCGGATAACTGAATTTTCCGGTTTTCTGGATCGCTACAAAGCGATATTTGCCAAGTGTTTATAAAACCGAAGTTATCATAATAAATAGAAATGCATCTTAAAATCTGAGGAGAAAACGATCCAGAAGTGCTTATTGATATTACAATATTAAAGATTTCTGAGCTATATGCCACTTATATGGTATTTACAAAGAAACCGAAAATGCGTATTTTAAAAAGTAGCGGATAAATGGACAAAATGTTGCCGGTTTTCTGGTTTCCCGGTATTTTGGTTCCCGGATAAAAGGTTCTGTACTGTATATGTATAATATTTACATGAAATAAATAAATATACAATATAGAAGTTATAAATAAATGATTTAAGGGAAATAAATAAATCTAATAATATTATACAATGCTTAAAGATGAGATCCTTAAAAAATGGAAAAAGGTTCGGAAGTCCGCTATTGTAGGTATATGATATTGTAATGGCAACTCTACAAGTACTGCGAGCTTTTTTTTTAACTTTATTGTTCAATAATAACAGCATTGTTAATTTTGTTTTATTGATTAAAGCAATTAAAATTTACGGGTATTATTTACAGATCATTCCAATCGGGCGTTGATATCATCGTAGCAATTCGTTCATTTTTATTCCATACATGTCAGCCATTCCTCAAAGTTTCCGCCGGAAAACGTGAACTGTTTCTGAGATACGTGCATTAAGCAGAAGCAAAAACTTAAAAGTTGCGTTGTTCTAACAGCAGTGTAAAAGAAAGAGCTAAAAAAACATGTTTAAAGAACTATCTCTCGAATCGAAGAAACGCTAGGTAATCAAAAACTCGATAATTGTAGCGAAGGCAAATCACGAGAAAAAAAAATCTCCTTCGCCGAGAAAGGTTTCGTCCTGGAATAATAAATTTTCCAGGAAGAATTTTTCCCAGTTTTTCTAGAAGAAAAATGTACCGCTTGTGTAGTGAACATAAGCAGTTAATTTAAGCCTCATCAGATTACTTAGTTTTTTGTCGTTTCAAAGGATCATCTTAGATTAGGTTCTTCACATGCTTTTTGTCGGACATTTTTCAGGCGATGTTTTCTTAAGCTTTTTTAAACGTCGTGTTTTCTAACAAAGAACTGCAAGCATTAATATTCAGAACTTAGGTGTTTTTGTGAACTGTTATCAGTGTGCTATGTGCATAACACGAAAGCTTAGTTCTATACATTGTATTTATTTTTAAATGTTGAAAAAACAGTATCTAAAGTAGCATGTTGCTAATTAATAAGCGGTGTGGTATTTATGTTATTTAAATAATAGACAAGTATTTTCTCAAATGTTGAAAAAAAAAGTATCTAAAGTAGCATGTTGCTAATTAATAAGCGGTGTGGTATTTATGTTATTTAAATAATAGACAAGTATTTTCTCTCTAAATTATGAATACTTGTAGTTGCATTTGTAGAATCTTTTTTGTAACATAACTTGACGATAGCAAAAGGTGTGATTTTAGTTGTTTTCTTTGAACCTGATCATCCTAAATTAAGTTCTTTACATGCTTTTTGCCTGTTATTTTTTAGAGATAGTTTTCTTATTTTTAAGCTGTTGCATTGCTTAAAAAATAACAGCAGGCATTTAGTATGCATTATTCACGTGTCAAATTGTCAGTACGTTATGCACAAACATAAAAGTACATTTTATTCCTTACTTTTTTTTTTTAACTTGAATCTGAGAAACTGTCACGCCTAGCATTATGAGATGATTCATGACATCTCAGATTTTTTCCAAAAAATTACCAAATGTTTATTATCTTATTGAAAGACCAAATCCAGAATGTTTTGCTCTAAAGTTGAATTGTTTAGTTTTTATGGATCCCTAAAGGTGAAGGTGCGGCATCAAAAATTAAGCGGATTTTCAAGACATGGAAGTTGCTGTGAGCCAAAACTCTTACCAGGTACTGTTGAACTCCAATTTTCTTTTTGTATATGGAATATAGAAGGTTCAAACTTTACAAAATGAATGTTAAATTTGTGGTAAGTTGTTGCCGAAAGGTTAGTGAAGGCCCTCAAAACAAGGCATTTTTGACGTTTCTCAGCATTTTTGAGGTCTAAAAACACCTTGTACATTTCAGTTGCCACAGCAAAAGTAGTGTCGTTTGAAAGACCAATGTAAGCACTTTAAAATAATGTATAAGCGACCGAGGAAAGTTTAATGTGCTTTTAATTGCATAAGGTCGAAATATGAAAAATGTCATATTTTACCGATATTCAAACGGTCATAACTTCCTCTGCCAACAACATATTGAAATATTTTTTCTGCCAATGTCATTCTCTATTCTTTGTCTTAACAGAACAGTTGAGTCCTTTGAGGCGAAATGCTTAAAAATTTTTTGCAAAAAATGCACAGGCAAAAACACATTTTTTTGTAAAAAAAAATTAAGCATTTCTCCTGAAAGGCCTCAACTGTTCTGTTAAGACAAAGAATAGAGTATGACATTGGCAGAAAAAATATTTCAATATGTTGTTGGCAGAGGAAGTTATGACCTTTAGAATATCGGTAAAATATGACATTTTTCATATTTAGGCCTTACGCAACTAAAAGCACATTGAACTTTCCTCGGTTGTTTATACATTATTTTAAAGTGCTTACACTGGTTTTTCAAACGACACTACTTTTGCCGTGGCAACTGAAATGTACAAGCTGTTTTTAGACCTCAAAAATGATGAAAAACGTCAAAAATGCCTTGTTTTGAGGGCCTTCGCTGACCTTACGGCAACAACTTACCACAAATTTGACATTAATTTTGTAAAGTTTGAACCTTCTATATTCCATATACAAAAAAATTGGAGTTCAACAGTTCCTGGTAAGAGTTTTGGCTCACAGCAACTTCCATGTCTTGAAAATCCGCTTAATTTTTGATGCCGCACCTTCATCTTTAGGGATCCATAAAAACTAAACAACTCAACTTTACAACTAACCAACTCAACAAAACATTCTGGATTTGGTCTTTCAATAAGGTAATAAACATTTGGTAATTTTTTGGAAAAATCTGAGATGTCATGAATCACAGCAGTGACACTTGCACAGGAGCGATTCTTGCTCTTAAGCAAAGTATCTGCGAAATTACAAACTACTTTTTAGCAAACTATGTGGTGTTTATATTATCTAAATAATAATCTCATATATGTTTTAAGAATCAAAATTGCATTAAGTTGCAGTTGTCCTTTTTCCATTAGAGTTTTTAGAGAGTCCGTTGATTGTATTTTCGGCCTTTAACTTATTCAATAAAAGCGTTAAATGTTATGTTCATATAATACTAATAATAATTCTTAGAGAGTCTGATGATGTTGTTTAAAAACTATTAGAACTACTTTATTAGGGTTCTTAAACTTTTGATCTGCTTCTAATAAGCGTTTCATGGGCTAATTTTCTTTATTGTTTGGTTAAAATGGTTCCTATTGTCTGGTGAATCGTAAAAACTATTGTTCCCGTAGTAGTGAGATTTTTTAAGGATTTTTGTCCGTACTTTAATGGTGGTATTTATGTGAATATTTTGGATTTGAACGCCATGGATTTTTAACATAGTTGTTATTCTTCTGAAAGGTTTTTTTGGTGAAACTGTTGACGTTATTTAGGATTCAATGTTCTAATTATGGAAATAACATTAATAAACTTGTTTTTCTTACCTAAATGCGGGTATTTCGGGATTTATGTCGATACTGAAATAAAAACCATAGTGGGCTATTAATTGTTCAACTGAAGTGGAAACTTTTAGAACTGCTGATTTATTTAATTATGTATTTTTGAGATATGTGTTCTTTATCATAGTAATACCTTTTTGGAGCTATTGACATCAGACTAACTTAATTATTTTCGCTAATATTAAGAGCCTGAATCCTCAGTAGTATAGTAAGATATATATTTTTTCTCTATAATTTATTAAATTAATTTTGAATTTAAGGGACAAATATGCGCCATGGTATATTTAAATGGTACCAATAACCCGCTCATCAAATACAAATTTCGTATTAGATACTTTTCATACCAACCCATATTTAAAAAACATTTTGTTACTTATGAAAAAAAAATTTTGAATTTTACTTCCAACTATGCTATAAATTTTACATTTGTGATTGATGTATTTACCATTAAAGAGGAAATAACATTTTCTTCCTCATTACCGTTTTAGAAAAGCTAAACACCATACGCATTTGAATACCCGAGACTAATACCGTCTTTCCGATTCCAGGTTCAAAAATCCACATCTCTTTTTAAAAGCCATCTGGGAGGATATTATCTCGGAAAGCTGATTGCAAGACTTCTCCGAGTTCAAAAGGTAAATGACTTACCCAACTTCTTATTTTCGTGCATCGATATTCGATTTCAAGTTTGGCCATAACTGCTTTAAATGAGGCATTGAGGTTTGTCTCATTTGGTAAGCACCGGAAGATCGTTTTTCGAGTTCTATGTCCCTGAAGATCATTTACCAAAGTAGTATTATGATTATTGTGTTATTGTCCTGTTTTATTATTGTCGCATTTATCCTCTGATTTGCTTAGAAATGGAAAAATTGGGTACTATCATTGAAAATGTTATATGCCACATTTTTTATTTGAAAGTTTAAATGAAATAAGGCAAAGTATGTATTTGGATTTGCCTAATGATGTTGATATACATATTTATTCAGCAAAATAACCTTGCAAGTTTAAAATGTTTTTGTTGCAATTCAGCTTAAATATCACAAAACAAGAAAATAGTGCACGTACTACTTTCATACACTGTAAAAAATGAATGTTATTTTTACAGTATAATACAGCTAGTTTTACAGTAATAAATTGCAAAATTACTGATTTGACAGTTTATTACAGTGCACTTTACAGTTTTAACCTGGAACCTCTACTGCCAGTATTATACTGTTGTTTTTACAGCATAATTAAATTTTACGACAATAAACTGTAAAATTTCTAATTTTACAGTAAGAAACTGTAAAATTGCTAGTTTTCAGGTAATTACTGTTTATTTTAGTGTTAAATTGTAACCTCGGCTTCCAGCATTATACTGTAAAAAAAAGTTCGTTTTTTGCAGTGTAGTATTTGATCTGTGCGTTATTATTATTATTATTTTAGTAAATAATTTTCACGTGATGAATAATACATTAAATTTATTTTCGAAATGTGTATTTTATACATTGCGGCATTATCTAATGTAGTGGAAGTGTAGTTGATTCAGGTGATTACACAGAAATGTTGATTGTTTTTAATTTTGTTGGTAAACATAAATCAACTGCAATAATTCCCAATAATTTCTGAGCAACAAGAACTAGTGTTAAAAGTGGAGTCTAGATATAATAATTTACAATGCGTTAGCTATAAAACCTCTTACGGCGGCAAAGTTCGGACTTAGCGCTCTTACTTCAGTAACGGAACGAGGTATGGAAAAATGAAATATAAAGTTGTTAGAATTCTCAAAGTAAGAAAGAAAAGACATCTGCCGTACAGTAATGTAAAAAATAATAGACGTGAAATGCATTTCGCCTCAAGTTGTAGGGTTTGGTAGTTGCGTAGAGTGGTCTTTACTTTCGCCTACACTGAATACTAAGACTTTTTTTTCTTTTTTGCTAACAATAGATCACCGAGCGATTGTTTACAACCCCTCCATCACTACAGAAGGAATTTTAAACCACATTACGTATACTTATGCCATCTCGTCATCTAACCAGATACAACGAATTTTACGGCGTTTTATCCAAAAACAGTTTGGTAGCATAAAAAACGCATCTTTTGATCAAGAACACAGTTTGCTTTTATGTCGGTATTAAATAGAGCACAATTAGTGACAAAAACGAAATATTTTGAGACATTACAAATACCGTAAATCAGGGTTACTTGGACCCAGAAGAGGGCTACTTGAGCACACAGTAAAATGATAAAATCTGGGTTTGGTACTAGCGTTAGAGACTGCAGAGGGCTTCTACCTAGTGGAGAAACGAGGAACTACGTGCAAGTCTTCAACTAGTAGGTACCAAACCTAGATTTTATCATTTTATTGGAGTGGGCTCAAGTAACCCCCTAGGGTCCAAGTAACCCTGATTTACAGTATAATATTTTGAAACTTAATACAAGAACGTTACAAAGCTCACTCTTTTTACACTTATTCTTTTTGAAACAAAGAAAAAACATAAGAATTTCTTGAAAAGATTTTAAGCCTGAAATATACAAACAGTGGCTTTATATATAGTTTTTCCACTCCATGATATCTTGTTTTAAACTTTAAAATTGATCTCCTGCAAAATCACGGTTTTTGAGGTATCACTTTGTTGAAAAGAGTGAGCAATATGTGCTAAGGATCTCCCGAGCGCAGCAAATCGTCCGTTTTATGTGCTTCAAAAATCATTTCTGATCAGCAGAAACATTTCGCTTTTTAACTGTGGGCTTGAATATAGTTTTGCCTCTTAGTTTCACTAAATTCTTATATCTGCTGTTCCAGTTAAGAAAATTGGAACAAGCTCAGTTTGATGCGGAAAAAATGCTCTTTCAACTGGCGTAGAATGCTAAGAGATGTTGAAAATTTTTCGTTAAAAGTTAATATGATTTTTATTTTAACTTATAGCTTGAAAAGTTCATTAAAAAAATAATTTGATAAAAATACAGGTGAAACTCTCCTGGGTTCTAAGTAATCTTGAAAAAAATTTCAAAGATGTAGGTGCTATGGGGTCTTCTGCACGCGGGCCCAAAACAGGCATCATTTAACGACTTTTTTAAAGATACATAGCGAAATTTCTAAGCCGGGATAATCTTACCGTAATGAAAAGAAAGCTGTTATACAAATATAAGTGTTTTATATTTTAGTGAAATTAGTGTATACCTGCTAGTAAAATTGTTAGCATTTTTTTTAATCAAAAATATTCTTCCTTTTCAATTAACTCCGAAATACAAGCATGATATATTAAATTCCATTAATATTGTACAGTCATTGCCAACAAATTATAAATTTTGATAATATATCTAATATATCCGTGTGTCATGTTAGGAAATAAATCTTTAAGATACTAAATTATATTCAATTGAATCCCATGAGGCTTTTCCGTTAGCTAATAATATGTTTCTGTTTAATAGAATTTCTCTGAAAGACCACCAATTATTTCCTGAAAAGAAACAGAATACATGAATAATTTTCTGTGATTAATGACTCTTTAACATATAAATGAAATGTTTTGTTCTGCGTGTTAAGACTTTTTCGCTTGGTCTGTAATTTTTGGTTTGTCCGATTTTGTGTTGGGAGACAAAAACGTATGTTATATATGTCTGTAAGTCCCAAATTTTAATTGAATTTCTTACATAGAAACTCACTTGAAACTCAAAAACATTATTTGTTTCATTTGTTGTAAAACCTTACAGAAAAGATGAAATCCGTTAAAATTTTCACTGGGCTCATTTCCTGTTATTTACGTAGTTTTACTTATAAGGAGATAATGTGTACCCTTAAATACCAGGTAAAAAATTAGAAGAGTAACGCTGCGCCAATCAACGACAAATATGAGACAGACGCAGAAGGCTGGAGCAACACTCTTTAGCATTCTTGAGAACCGCTAAAGCCCAACCATTCCGAAATTGTTAATCAAAATATATTTCGTTAGAAAAATATGTCTAAGTTATAAACAAAGTTTTGCAAACACAAGTCTCATATTTCGGTAGAAGAAAAGATAAAACTTGAATTTTATTAGATAAGGAAGGCAAGATGTATTGAATAAGTATCGCTGAAGACTGTATTTCACTCATTATGGAAGTTTCAGTTTATTTTAAATCAGTTTGTGGTACACCTAGACTGCAAAAAATAAACTGTTGTTTTTACAGTGCAATACTGGCAGCAGCCTAAAACTGTAAAGTGCTCAGTAATAAAGTGTAAAATTAGCAATTTTACAGTTTATTACTGTGTTTTAGTTTAAAGCTGTAACTTCGGCTGCCAGTATTATACTGTAAAAACAACTCAGTTTTTTTTGCAATGTACGAAAGATAAATCAACGGTTTCTCCCTTGGATCTCAAATATCTACAACATCTTCGATGTGTGGCAGTCAAATGTGATAAAACTAGCATGAACATCGGTAAATATGAAGGTGTCGTATACATCTGCTTGAGAAAAACTATTACAACGGTTTTTATGCCTACTGCATACAAGCGAATTGCCCTTCAGACACTTGTTTGTGCAATGTGCATGTCAATGGGAACGCAATGAGACGTAAGAGCATTTCAGGATCAATCTGCAAAAGTTTGTTGAAAAATAAAAGAAAAAGTTTTTCTTTGATTGACACTTATTTCGACTGGCTTTGGTAAGCGTTCCTCGTTTGAAACTAGTTCAAGTTAAATATCATTATTTTTATAATTGTGAATATAATTAATTATAAACACTTTTGTAATAAGCAAATAATACTGTGGCGACTCCTATTTTTTTCATATATTTGTAAACTTGTTTTTCAATTTTTTAGCAAAATGATTTTTTTTTTTTTTTGAAATGCGTGTTTTTCTGATTCAATCTAGAAGCCGATATCATATCCTAATTAAATTGTATACTTAACCTTAAAGCATCATTTAGCACCTTTTCCATGCTGTGACTGACAAATATCAGCAACTTTTCTATTTTCGCCATAGGATCCTATGTGTGTGTGGTGACCCACCGTACTGTATTAGACTTAAGAGATAAATTATCATTTATTCGTTTCGAGGGGGGTCCATAGGCAACATCAACGACTTTACTTAATCATTATTCATAATAACAAATAGTTTGAAATGGGGGGGGGGGATGCAATGGTCCCCGATAAAACCATAGTTACCCTAGTTGATGGTATCTTTCATAGTTTGTTTCTAAGTATTCAAATCAACTTGTTCTTGCTAAAAGGGGTATTTTCGTTATAAGCACCTTGCATAGTCTTTGTGGTACAAAATAATGGCGTAAGAGATATAAAAGTGCATGGAAAAAGATTAATACTCTTTTATAAATCAAATAAAATTAAACTGGTACAACGAGTAAATGCAACACACAAAAAATTTCTCGATAAAAATGTTATCTTTTTTAAGATATTGCTTGTAAAAATAAGCTCCTTTTTCTCTCGTTCTTTATTTTTTACCTCCTTTCCTTTAGTAATAAGTGAATTTTGGAAAATTCAAAAATAGTTTTGAAATATATAGTTCGAAAAATAAATATCCAATTCCTTTGGAAACAATAGTTTGGGTTGTTTTATTATTGACTTTTGCAAAAAAGAACGAGGTTTTCGGTTTTGTTTATTTGATTTTGCAATGCAATGGCTAGGATTAAACTGAAATTTAATTCGAAAGTTTCATTATCACGGTTCATTTTTAATTAACTTATGGAAATTCTTGCGTGGGAGCTCCTCAAAATTAACAACAAACTAAAAGTTCATTAATTAAATGGGCCTCTGCTGCGGTCGTGCATAATCAGTTAATGTAGAGATTTAAGCAGCAGGCTCGTTGTATCCTCGGAAATATCTGCAGTGTAAATGAATGGTATTGTTTGGAATATACAAGTATAATATACAGACTTCATATGAATAGTTTCACATTGGCAGTATAAAAATGCAAATGCCAAGCAAAATTATAAAACATTAGTTCCATTTTTCTAGACAAAATGTATGCACTAACAAAATTGTTCTTAACATCACTTAGTTAGTGTAGGGGAGACCGGGCAGGTTTTCGCGCTTTTTTTTAAAGTATTTTTTATATTTTTATTCATTTAACTAAGTTTGAAAAAACTGTACTACACCACTCAGAGAAACCTTGACTACAATGTGGAATTACTTACATCAATTAATTAAGCTTTGTTTTACAGAAAAATAGTTTTAAGCTACTTAATAAGTTTTAATACATGTAGAACTGTTAAAAACACTAACCGTCATCGTCACTGTCACAATTAATGCATATAAAAAACATAGGGTCTCCTTTGATGCAAGACTCGTGGGCCCATCTTTTGCAACGAATGCATTTTACACATATCTCTTTAGACTTAGATTTACTGCATTACTGCACAATTTTAAGAAGTAAATGCAAACAGTTTTCATCCTCTTCTTCGGCCTTCATGTTCTTCGCACTTGTTAGGTTTTCCAATTTGTCTCTTAAATAAACTCTTTTTCACATTTTTCTTATTTTTTTTTTCATTATCATTTTTCATTTGTTTTATCTGCTTAGTTTGTTGCTGCTCTAGTCTAAGCTGCTCTTTGACCGGAGTGTCGGTTAAAATGGCCGACTTTCTCTTCTTTCTTCCTTTGCCGGTCTGTTTTCTCGGACCCACTTTTTTCAGAGGTCTCACTTCTTCTGAGGTGGGACAATCTACGTTTGGCTGTGTTAGAACTTCAGCTAAACCTGAAGCAGTAGATGGTCCTGGTGAGACAGTTTCAGTAGTTGTAGAACATGACAAAACAGGAGGCGCACCTGATGGGCCAGGAGTCACACTTAATGAGTCAAAAACTGCACTTGATGGGAAAGGAGTCACACTTGATGAGTCAAAACCGCACTTGATGGACCAGGAGTCTCACTTAATAAGGCAGGAGCACAGAACTGGCTGATAGTTTCAGTTACCTTTTCAGAGGTTAACTTTCTATAATAATTTGCCAAAGTTCTGTCGCACAATCCGAACTCTGGCGCTACACTTTGCATTCTTTTTGCTTCTTTTACTTTGTTGACAGCATCTACCACAGTCTCTATTGTGTACTTGCCTCTTTCAGACTTCTTTTTGTAGTGTCGTAAAATGACAAATATGAAAACCCAACACACAGATCAATATCAAGTCATAATAATCAAGCCCTTCTGTGAACATATCAGTTTAATGCTATTTTTATAAACACTTAGGCCTTGTTAATTCTTAAATCAAGCTTCGCATGTTGAGCCAAACATCAGACGTTTTACCTTGAACACACTTTATTGAACGACACAAGACATGGACTTACACAGCACAGAACACATACAAAACCAAAATCAAAACAGAATAGCCCCTCGGCAGAGGCGCATGCGCCTTTATAAGCACTGCCCATTCTTTACGGTTACAGTTAAGTTTCAACAAATTCCCCCCCGAATGACCTGGGGGTTCATTTCTAACCTTTAAATAAGTACAAATCAGAAATAATAATAGAAAAAAAAAATTCAAAACATTCAATAGTAATAAATTCGTATCATAACAAATAAATCATTCATAAAGTTCCAAATTATATAATAACTGAACTGGTCGCTTTATTATTGAATTTTGAATTTTTACTTTACAAGAACGTATTTTACCATCCCTGCCAGGGAATACCTCAAGAATTTTCCCCAATTTCCAAAAATGCCTGGGCAACTTTTCATCATGAACTAAAACAATATCGTTAACATTGAATTCGTGAATTTTTTTAGTGCTTTTTACACAATGAGCAGATTTTAACAAAAATACATACTCTTTGACCCATTTGTTCCAAAACATATTTAGTAATCTTTCCCGGTAGTTAAATTTTTTAATCAAAATTTTCCTGTTCGATAAGTTAGAATCAAAATCAAGCCTGGCAGGTGGTAAACTATTTACTCTACGGCCTAAAATCATGTGAGAAGGAGTTAGTGGTTCAGGTTCATTTATATTAGAAAAAACATAAGTAAGAGGGCGAGAATTAATAACTCCTTCAATTTCAATCAACAGAGTCTCCAGTTCTTCACGAGATAAGGTTGTCTTACCTACAGTCTTTCTTACAGCAAGTTTTACTGACCGAATAAGTCTTTCGTAGAAACCGCCCCACCAAGCAGCTCGCTCGATGATAAACTGCCAGCGGATTTGATGATGTGCGTAGAAAGCTTTAACTAAGGGATGGCTAATCACACTCCACAGATTCTTGAGTTCAATATCACTTCGCTTAAAAGTCTTGGCATTGTCGGTCAAAATTGTTGAGCACAATCCTCGGCGGCTAATGAAACGCCGAAGTGCCATAAGAAAAGTTTCGGTAGTTAAGCTGCTCACGAGTTCCAAATGAAGAGCCCGAGTCACACCACACGTGAACAAAACTATGTAGTGCTTAACATCACTATTCTCTACGTAGAGGGGTCCTCCGAAGTCGATTCCTGTAACGGAGAACACATCAGACTGTTCTACGCGAACAGTTGGCAATGGAGCGGTAACTTGAACACCCGATGGCGAATTGAATCTTTTGCACAGCACACATTTTTTCAAGATGTTCTTCACAGTCTGCCTCCCTTTGATGAGCCAGTATCGCTCTCGAATTTCCAAGAGGGTTTCACTAATTCCACAGTGAAACACCTTGTTATGCGCAGCTCTAACTAATAACTTAACAAAATGATGCTTGGCCGGCAAAATTACAGGATGTTTTTGCAAATAGGTAAACTTAGATTTCTGCAGTCGTCCGCCAACCCGTAATTGCTGATCTGCATCGAGGAACGGACTAAATTCTAAAATTGATGAAGTTTTAAATAAGGGTTTGTCTTGTTTCAAACACGCGACTTCTTCAGCGAAAACTTCTCTCTGTACGGTTCTAATCCAACATTTTTCGGCACCATCTAATTCTTCCGCTGTTAATTCATCGCTTCGCTTTTTCGAACGCTTTCGAACGTTGTGTACAAAACGAAGTACCCAACCGGTAACACGCAATAGCTTCCCTAAGTTGCTGTAATTTGCCAAGTCAATTATCGCATCTGGGTTTGCTTTAACTTCACATGAAAATGTAGCTACTCGTTCCCTACTGTAGCAGTCATCACAACTTTCGGTGGGAGAAAAATCGCAATTCAAATTTGTTGGCCAATGATTTTCCGGCATGCGAAGCCACTCAGGACCATGAATCCAAGTTTCATCGTTGATGAGTTTTCGACCGATACTCCGCGTGAAACGAAATCCGCGACATTATCTTTGCTGTTACAGTGACGCCAATTTCCAGGATCTGAGTTAGATTGGACTTCAATTATCCTATTCGAAACGAATTGCTTGTACTTAGTAGATTTCCCTTTTATCCAATACAGGGTAATTGAAGAATCCGTCCAAAGATAACTTTTTGTCACTGGGAAATTGAAACTAGTTTTCAAATATTTCAAAATTCTCGATCCTAACACTGCACCCAAAAGTTCTAGTCGCGGGAGGGTCAACTTCTTGAGAGGAGCAACTCGACTTTTAGCTGTTATGAATCTTGTAAATATCTTTCCGTTCTCAGTCATATAACGAAAATATGAAACGGCACCAAACGCTTTAGGGCTTGCGTCACAAAAGATATGAATTTGCAAGTCTTTTGCTTCTTCTATAGGATACGGAAAGAATTTTCTGTCGAGGGTGAAATCTTGAAGTAGATAAACTTGAGAGCACCAAGCTTCCCACTTTTTCTTTAAATCACTAGGCAGCTCCTCATCCCATCCGAGGCCACATTCCCAAATTTCTTGTAACAAACATTTTATAATTAAAATGAAAGGGGATACAAAACCTACAGGGTCAAAAATTTTCGCAGCTGTTTGCAGAACACTTCGCTTTGAGTTCTTTAAATTTTTCATTATGTCAAGTAATGGTTGAATGTCTAGTTTGAATGTATCCTTGTCTAAATTCCACATTATGCCCAGAACTTTTAAAGGACGCTCGCTTAAATTATCGATTTCTTCTATACCATTTTCATTCCACAATTTTCTTAATTCTGCAGAATTAGTCTTAAATTTACGTAAGTTCATATTTGCATCTTTAAGAATTTCTACCGCACTTTTCGAGAGTTCGAATGCCTTAGCAGCGGACTCTGATGAGCCTGCAAATAGGTCGTCTACATATAGGGAGGAATTTAGCAGCTCGTAAGTTTCCCTGGCTACTTCTTTATATTTTCGAATGTGGTACTTAATTGTAGCAGCCAAAATGAATGAACTATTCGTAATTCCGAAGGACACGCGAGCCATACGCAATATTCTATAATTTTTATCGTCCCCTTCTTTTGGAAACCAAAAAAATCTTAAATAATCTCTATCCTCCTCAGCTATTCCAATAGTTAAGAATGCACCCTGAATATCACTGCAAAACGCATGTTCATATTCGCGAAATCTCAAAATTATATCTAAAATCCGAGGATTCAAAGCTGGTCCAGAATACAAACAGTCATTCAAAGATTTCAGATTTGCACCACCTGAACTCGAGCCGTCAAAGACCAAACGGACTTTCGTCGTTTCTTTATCTTTTCGCACTACCGCGGAATGTGGCATGTAATAAGAATTTAATTCAAATTCTGAGCAACATTCTTCCACAATATTTGTTTTCATCTGCTCCTCAACAACATTTGTATACTCATTATATAGCCAGTTGTTCTCTTTTATTTTAACGTTTAACTTATCAAATCTTCTTTTCGCTATCTCCCAATTATTGCACAAATCAATTGGCCTTTCGCCCCAAAATAATTTAGTTTCATACATCCCATTCTTATACTTCAAATTTTTCTCAAATTCTAAAATGAAATCTTTATCGCAATCAGATATACCCTTTTCCGATTCGCGAATTCCCATGGATTCTAAGTTCCAAAATTGAGTCAAATTTTCATTCAAATTTGAGCAACATTCAACTTTAAAAACCGAGGCGTTTTGTTTGTAGCTTTGGTTTATCGGAGATATTCGACCTTGAATTACTGATCCAAAAATGGTATCGATTGCGAATAAAGTTTTCGTTAACTTTTCCTTTTTTCCTGTATGAATTTGCCAAAAGTATTGCGCGCCTATCAATAGGGAAATTTCAGTTTCATTTGATTCATTTATGTTTGACAATTGAATGCCTTTAGCATTAAGTGCGTTTTTTAACTTATTTGACGGTGTTTTAAATGGGGTACCTGAAATAAACTCACTCAACAAAGCTTCTATCCTAATTTTCTTTTCGGGATCACGCGTATTGCTAAGAGTAAATTGCACAACATCGTATTTCTTGTGTAACGGTTCTCGCGAACCAAACGTGTACACCAACAAATCTTCCTGTCTTATAACGGGCAATTTTAATTCATTAGCTAAATCCTTTTTCAAAAAGCACCTCTGTGACGCGTTATCCAGCAATAAATTTATTTCCTTTTTACACGAATCATGCTCTAAAACTGCATTGCAAGTTTCCAATAGTACCTCATCACAACCAGCAGTGTTTACATTCGCGCATGAAATTATTTTTGCAGGACTTTCAGAATTTTTGCCTACCGAACTGAGATTTACGCCAGTTCCCGGGGAGGGCAATACTGCTTTATCCGCTTCACATATTAATTCTGAGTGGCGTTTTTTACATTTGCTACAAGCCTGCCTTGCTTTACAAGTCCGAAATATGTGACCACGAGATAAGCAAAGATAACAAAGACCATTTTTTCTTAATGATAATTTCCTATCTTCAATAGATAACGGACAGCATTCTGAACTATGATTATTTTGGTTTTCTGTGGTACAAAACGCGCATTTGTTAACATTGACAACAAACGCAGAGGTTGTGGGAATTTTATTTTTCCCAAATGAAGAATCTATTTTGTTTTTATTAAATGGTCCCGGTTTCTGATTAACCTTTTCGATATAGTTACTTTTAGTTTCTTTGCGTAAGTCCGAATCATAAGAATTCATCAAATGTGCATTCCGTTCACGACACTCAATTTCAATCTTCAAAAAGTTCAACAAGTCTGAAATTACATTTCTTGCATTCCCATATGATTTTCGTGTAAATTCTAACGATAAATCCCGAGGAATTGATTTTAGCAATATTGGGTAAAGCAATGCACTGTACGAATCAGGATTAACTCCATTGCTCTGTAACCCCCGAATATTGATTTCACATTCGGCATACAACTTTCGCAAATTTACAATATCAAAAGATTTACGAACAGGATTTAAATTAAGCAATTTAGACATGTGTGTGTCAATGATTATATCAGTTCTACCAAATTGTTCTTTCAATATGTTAATCGCTAGTTTGTAATTTTTTAGAGTTTAAAGTTAAACCTCTGACTGCTATTTCGGCCTCGTTAACTAAATAGGACTTTAAATAGTTAAACTTTTCGACATCACTCAATTTTACGTTATTGTGAATTGCGGTTTCGAATTGGGAAAAGAAATCATTAAATTTTAAAATATCTCCATCGAATTGGGGAATTTGCAACTGAGGAATTCTAAGGCTGCATTGCTCATTTTCAACAGCTTCCCTCGCTGAATTTCGCATTGCAAAATCTCGTTTTTGGAGAATTTTACTCACCCGAACTTTGCAGGTTATGATTAAATCCTGGTATTCCAATTGCCGTTCAATTTCCTTCTCAAGGTCATCTGTATCGACCAACTTCATTATTTCTTCGTCTAATTTTTTCAGTTGTTGTTCCTTATCTAGAAGCGTAGCATATTTTTCTTCAATGATATCAACGGACATTCTGTCGCCATTCGCCATTTCTTTATCAATGGCCTTACTTGTTTCTGTTGTTGCCTTTCTTATAGGCGTTCGAATTTTCTTCAGAGCTTCAACATCCATTTCGAAGTAAAATTTCAAAATTTTTTAATCTAAAGGCCTTCCCAGGTTTCAGGCACCAAAAATGTTAATTCTTAAATCAAGCTTCGCATGTTGAGCCAAACATCAGACGTTTTACCTTGAACACACTTTATTGAACGACACAAGACATGGACTTACACAGCACAGAACACATACAAAACCAAAATCAAAACAGAATAGCCCCTCGGCAGAGGCGCATGCGCCTTTATAAGCACTGCCCATTCTTTACGGTTACAGTTAAGTTTCAACAGGCCTATTTTGTTTTAACATATCTCTCTCCTGAATGATTGAGATTATGATTTATTTTTTTATTATTTTTTTTTAATATAAGCTGTCAAATTAGAAGCTTACCTTTTCATGTGTATTTAACTATTTATGCTTCATTTAAGAGTTAATAAACATCGACAAATAGTAGCGATTGAAGGGGACGGGGCATATTTTTGATGCAGCGGGGCACGTTTTCGATGCGAAAACATGCCCCGCTTGGTGTTCGAAAATGGGCCCCGTTGCCATGTTTTTCCTTTAACTTCACGCAGACGGTCAAAAAAAGAATTTTATGGACAAACCATCACATCACTGGTAGCTCCTAAATGTGCTCTTTCGAAATATTACAACAGACAAAAACTTAACCTAAGACGTACACGTTTGTTTTAAGTTTAAATGAGGTTATAAAAATTTACTTTATCTGCCCGGTCTCCCCTATATGGGCTGAAGTAAAAATGTTGGGAAATCTTAGTTTTAACCTAGAATTGGCTTGACCCAGTTTTAGCCTCTTAAAGGGGTAAGCATTAGCATCTCTTCGCGCTTTATCCGCAAAGTCTAGCCAGTCCCCGCTTTAACCGATTAAAGCTGGATTAACCCATCATTCTCACTTTAACAGTAACATATGCAAATAACCACTCTATATTTTATTTTCTTTCCATTCTAAAATATGAATGTTGATGAAGCTTAAGATTACCTTAGCGCGCTGTTCTACTCAGTTTGTGAAGACGGAAAAAAGAGAAAGTTTCTGACCATAATGCTTAAAAAACTAAAGTGAGTCGAAGGTAACAGCGCTGTTAACGATCTGATCGCCTAGCATACTTTATCACCATCTTCATTTTTATGTTATAAATATAATTCCAGTATCTACAGTACAAAATATTATAGAATTGAAGGGGCAAATGGATAAAGGTGATATGTTACATTTTTTGAAAAATTTACTTTTTACCATGGATGAAGGTTGATAAGTCCATCAGTATCATGTCCCCTTAGTCACAAAAATGACTGGTAGTGAGTGAATGTGTTTTACCCGTGTGTAGTGTAAGGATGTGTTTTACCCGTTGAGAAAAATCCATCAAAAAAAAAAAAAGCACTGCATTTTTTTTGGAAAGCTTTTTCTAGAAATTGAAAAAAAGTTGTCACATATCACCTTTATCCACTTGCCCCTTCAATTGTATTTTAATCAAAGTGTATACTGTACTTTCCAAACTCTTCCTTTCCTAACTATCCTCGTCTTAAGTCTCTCCCATTAATCATTGGTTTCAGGCATCGTAGCGGTATTTCTTGTTGAATAATACCTTTTTTTTTCTTAAATACCGTAAAATCTCAGTTTTTTATGAAGGAAGCAGTAATATGTTGTTAGGAAAGAGTTAAGAACAAATTGAAGAGTGGAAAGATCTAAATTATTTGAGTATTGTAAGGATCTCAGGGTGCAGGCGGCACACGAGGGACTCAAACTACTCTGTTAGGAACCTGTGGATTACTCTTAAACGAACATTGGCAACAGGACTAGGCAGAGTTGTGTTAGGTGTGGCCGGCAAAAGAGGTGTTGGTGGACACAGAAGTGGTCAGTGGTTGTTGTTTTGCTAAAATAAGTGTTGTGTTTTTGGTGTGTACTTTCTGAATTTTGTGTTTAAATTACATAATTATTTTCAAATGATTGTGCAGTCAATGTGTTTAGCGAAGATATAATTTAGCTCAATACTGCCTTGGGAACGGTGTTGGCCCCGGGTTAAATCAAGTTTACTGATATGTTTATAAAAAAATTATACTACATACCCTTTTGCACAGCATGAAATTTTGACTTACGCTAGGGGTCCTTGAACATATCCATCGCGTAATTCCGATTTTTAAAAAAACCTTGTCGAAATATAATTATTAAATTTTGCCTTTTTATCTTATAGATTTATTGCTGAACAATGTACTTCAGTCTTTCCCAGTGAAGAATGCATTGTGAAATGCACTTCATTAGAAATTACGTTTTGAAAAGCATGATGGGGAAATGGAATGCAGTCTCATTAGTTAAAATAGTTAGCATAACCTAGAACAGAATTTGATTAAATTGGGGATGGAAAGGTATCCAGTTTAACTAGTCTCCGAAAAATCAATGAACTTTTTAATCAATATAAAATAATATGATTATTCACTTCCTCGTTACATTTGTTTTATTTCGAAAACAGTCTGCTTTAACAAAAATATGCGACCTGGCGTCCTTTTCTTTTAATTTATGGGATAGGACTTAAGTGTCTTGAATATTTATTGAAAAATAGGAAGCAATACATTACATAAATTTTAGGCAGAGTTTCCCTCATTTTACTCTCTTTAGTCAACAATTCAAAGTCAGAGAGACAACATTACTTTTGTACGAAATCTTGATTGGGCACACCAAATAGTTAGCTAAATAAATCGAGCAGGTAAAAATGATAGTTCAAAAATTCTTTTTTTTTTTAGAAATACCTTTAACAAACGTACCTTAGAGCGCCTCACAAGTGAAGAGGACCCATTTTTCTCTAGGGATGATGGTCGGAGCTATAAAGCAATTTATGCCCTTATTATACTGCAAATTGTGGGGGAGGGGGGGATTTACCAGGTACAACTTCGAAAGTCAGTTTTCGTCGAGCGAAACCGATACAAATGACGTCCTGTACTTTAAATTTTTCTTTAAAAATCAATTTCAATAAAGGCCCTAACTATGATTTTTATTGATTCTCTATTTAATTGCGTGTCGTTAAATATCAATTTTTTGTACATAAATAATTCATGAAGGGATTTTTTTTTTGGAAGAAGAATATAACCTATCCTAGTCTTAATATATAAAAATTAAGTGTCCCTGTGTTTGTGGCCAATGGACTCCTCAGCTACAGAACCGATTTTAACCAAATTTTGTACGCAGTTTCAGTTTGGTCCAACTTAAATGATAGGATAGTGTTTATCTCAATTTAGGACCGCAATATATTTTTTATTGCAAATTATCTATTTAGCTACCAGCTTTTCTGTATTCTTGGCTTCTATAAGATAAAATCTGCTCCTGGGTTGTCAGTTGCTTCAAACGCAAAATAACGATCACGGATGTCGAATCGGTTTCTGGCATATTTGTCCCGATTCTCTTAATTTAAATTGTGCGTGTAAGTATTATTAAATCAATATTCGGAAAAGTATTATTTGCTTGCTTCTCCTTTACTTAATTGAATTTATTAAAGCAGTTTAGATACTTAACATATGCTATTTTGTATGTGTTAAAAATATTTTTCACTCATGTTTAGGTACAAAAATTTTTTTAGGAAAATTATTTTAGTGAAAAATATCATACCTGTTTCGAGCTTTGAGTTATAAAATATTCATATTGTTTAGTGATTTTTATGTCAGGTGTATTTAGACAAAGAAAGGCTCACTGCATTATGTGATCTTTTACCTATGTAATATTTAAATTTTTAGTGATTTAGTTCAGAATTGTGTTTGCGAAGCGTATCCATCTGCAGCAATAAATTTGCAAATTATCGTTCAACAATACATTTGGTATTTACTATTCAAAAAACAAATTCTTAGGAGGGAAAATGTACTGTTTTATGGTGCGAAGATTAAAATTATTTCTATACACACAATTTTTACCGTCACATTGCTTTGTAACATAAATCTACACCTCATAGTTTGCGATTCAAAATTCGACTGTTTCGTAAATATCGTAACTTTTCGGGTTCTTAAGTTATACAATATTCATTTTTTTGTGATTTTGTATTTCAATTGTATTGTAATAAAAAAAGGTTTTACTGTAATCTGTGAACTTTTACCTGTGTAATGTTAAAATTTAGAGTGATTTTGCTCAGAATCGTATTTTCTAAACGTACCTCTCTGCATTCATAAGTTTTCAAATTATTACTATTATAGCTTATTTTTTATTTAATTTTTTTTTCCTTAGTAAATACAAATGTATTCTTGGACGACAATTTGTACATTTATAACCGTAGGTAGTACGGTAGTTCGCTCAGTATATAAAATGTTTAACTAAATCATACCTTAGCCACAGCAACGCGTGGCCGGGTCAGCTAGCGAAATATAAATCGGTGTGATGGAATAAAATGGGATTAAAAATCTCTCTAAGACAGCAATTTAAAATATCAGTTGACTTATATACATTTTACATAAAAATGAATTTTAACTAAAACACTTAAGAAAAACTATTCGACGAGAAAAATTGGTATTAATAATGCACCACCATCTTTCTGAGTTCCATACTGGTCACTCTATTATTCCCGCAATTTTGAAAACAAAATATGAATATTCATTAAATCTGAAACATTTTTATGAAGAACAAGTAATATAACTTCAGTACATTGTTAATCATTTCAAATTGTACAATAAGAAACAGAAGTAAGTCTATGTTACCTTCTTTGACCCTACTTTACTATAATTTAGCCTCTTCATCCTTGTTCTCACACTACTTTTTTTATGTTGAGAATTGCACTGTCCTTGAAAGAAGACTCTTCTCTATCCTTGATCTTGGCTCTATCCTTGAAAGAGCTACATACTGTATTTTCTTGATTTTGTGCTTTATTTAAGTTTTTTTTTTCTTATCTATCCTATGTTAGCACAAAGATTATTTGATTAATCTTTATTTTGACCCTACTTTATTTTAACCCATTAATGCATGCCTAGCGTCACTTTTTAGGGACGGTCTAAAAAGGGTCCGTATTTCCCCAAAATGAACATGTCGACCAAATAATAGTGTTCAATTAGTACCTTGGTATTATTTCAATTCGTTAATAACAGATTGCAGCACATAACCATTGTAAAGTGTGTTCTATAACAGTTTTAATATGATTTTTTTTTCATATTGAAACTGCTACAGAATTACAGAAACTTACAGAATTTTTCTTTATCAAAAATTACATCGTTCACAATCTCAGGAAAAAAAAGCCAAGTTTTCAAAGTTATTCCCAGCTTCCCAGTTTATGTTAATTGCTGATTTTATTTTTTCTTATAAAATGCCTTTTTAAATATCATATCGTAGGCAGAAAAGAAATAGTAATAAAAGTATGTACCCTCTGGGGTCTATCGTAACTTTTAAGGGACGATTTTTCTTTCCTGAATAAAAAAAATATTTTTTACATGATATTTTTAATTATTTTTCCTGTTAATTTCACTCTGTTTGTAACCAGTATACAAAATATCTTTGGAAAAAAATCTCAGGCATTAATGGGTTAAATGTCTTATTTATTTTTTTTTTTCACTTTTTTAAAGATATTTTATTATACGATAACTCAAACTATCGTATTAAAATTTGAAATACACAGAAGGGTCAAAAAATTTACCTGATCTCTTGACTTTTGGTTACTACTAGCGGGATTTGTAAAATATATGTTTTAAGTATGGCTGAAAAATAAAGTTAAGTTGTACTGAAAAAGATTAAAAATGACACAAACGAGCAAAATGTAAGTTATTTATGTTAATTTAGTGCTTTGTATAGAACTTTTAAAATATTGTCATTTGTATATACATTTACATGAACTGTAGAAAACAATTGCAGAAACTAATCTAAACACAATATTAATAACATTCACGCTAAGATTTCTGTCAGTTATGAAAGGAAAAATTATTTGCAAACAGTTAGTAATAAACATGTTTATAATATTGTGTAAAAAGCTGTTACTATTTAAGGTTCCTTTTTTCCTTTCTTTCGTCAGAAATGCCACTGTATATCCAAGCTTTCTATTAAATGAATCCTAGAGAATGTGCACTGAGAAATACACATCTGATCCTTAGTGACAAGTGTGACTGAAAAGAAAAATCAAACACGCGGGCGCTTACACAACTGTCAAAAGGAAAGTCTTGATCATTTCTCACTTCAAAATGTAAACAAAAGACATTGATCTCCCAAAGACAATCTTTTTCAACTTGTTCTATTTTGAAATTCTTGCTTTCAGAGAAATTACAAATGAGTCTTTGGAAGAAAAATCGCAATGAATTTGACACGAAGTCCTAAGAGTGACAAAGTACAGAATTTGCTTTTAATAAAGCGTCTTAAAAATAGTTAGTATAACTTTTTGTATATCGAGTTGGTTGTATTAGTGTATCATTTAGGGTTAGCATATTAAAAAAATGATAAAACAATTATTTCATACAGTAGCTGTTCAAAATAGACATATATATTGTCATTACACAATAAGGAAGAAAATATATACAGCGTGATTCAGAATTCATCATCGATACTTCGTGGGTAGGTAGAGAATAGGGAAAAAAAATGCATTTTACATAGGAATACATGGGCACACGCGAGCATATAGCGGTGTGGAGTGGTTGGCGTGTACACAACTCTCATACATAAGCACAGCTATTTAACATGTGCAGTCAAGTGCTATTGCAGAAGGAACCTGAACTGGTATACAGTGAAAACTGTGTATAACGATACTGTACGTAACGATAAACCTGCCTATTATAATATTTTGGTTTGGTCCCAGCCAACAGTTTGCACTGTCTGCAATCATAATCTGTCTATAACGATATTTTTTCTCGGTCCCTTGAGTATCGTTATACACAGATTTCACTATGTGGATTGAATTTGCAGATATGCCTGTATGTTACGTTATGGAAAAGTGCCAGACATATTGCTGAAAGTCCGGTTGTCCCCATGCACATGCAACGCTGTTGTGAGGCAAACCTTCTAGCGGCAGTTCACCACATCCTGTAAATCTGTGCAAGATATGCAATTAAATGTTTCATGTAAGATATGTTTTCCCTTACTACTTTCTTGTTATGTGGTCCTGCCATCATTGAACTGGGTTCATTTTGTTCTACTACATGGCATATACGCTCTTTCTCTTTGGCGTGACATATCCTTCTTTTGGTATAGCCTACCTCCCCACCAAATATTGTTGATAAATTCTGAATCACACTCTATTCCAGAAACTTATCGACGCATGACATCACAGATCATCACCAGATAACAATTATTGTATCAAGTCCGAATACAATGTAAATTAACTTTTCCAGCATTATACTTAAAGAACAAAACTTATTACTGTTAATAAGAAAGTTTTTATAACCACAGCTGGCTTTCTGCTATCTGGAAATTGAAAACATAAAGATTAGGAAACGAGAAAAAAACTTCAATCATAAGAAAGATTTTGAAAGTTTTACTTTAATCAGTGTACAGTCATAACCGATTGAATTTGAAATAGGATATGCAATCATTGATTTTGCAATCCAAAGTAGATTGCTATCCAAAATATAATTTCGAGGCCTTTTAATTAGAAATGGAATGATTAAAATCAGAAATGCAGCGAATGAAAAATTGAAAGGTTACATTTGTGTACGTCATGAAAGATAAAAAAGAGGAAATTAGTATTTTTAGTGACTTAGAGAAATAAATCTTTTTGAGCGTAGAAAACAATATTTGTCTACTTTAGCTAGATTGTTCTTATTTTATTACTGCAGGGAAATTCCATCGTTACAGACCTAACAATCGCAGACTTTGAACACAAATATTTCTGGTTTGGGCTGATGAAAGTCTTCATTTTTTTTTCCTGTAGTGTAACTTGATGATGTTTATGCTACATTAAATTTGCGTGCAGACTGCTTAATTACAAAAAAATACAGAAATTAAAAACTGCCTGTTACAGACGTAATTCACAAAACAGCAAAAACTCGACTATGTCATACAACTTACAATATTCTTCTGAATTATACGGAAATTTTAAACTTTTTTTTTTTTAATACGTGTTCTAGAGACTTCAAGCTTTCTAAAACCATAAAGATTGTGTGGATTGTGTGGATTTTGACTGCCGAATTTGTGAAAAAATTTATAAACTTGTTACGGACGAAACAAAGTGGTGTTACAGACGTAACATCTCTGATTTGAAAGTAGAAAACAGTATTTTAAAGCAGGAATAAACAAAGATTTTTGTGCTAAAACAATACAGTAGCATTAATTAACACATTATTTGAATATTTTAAGTTATATGTAACAGTTTTAGAAAATTTGGGTAAGTCTGGGAGAGTTGAGAGCATATGCCGATATGTCAATATGTAACAATATATTAATGCATCTTAAGGCAATTATTTCCAAGAAAGATTGACACAAGAAAAGTTTAGAAGGGCCTTCACACAAATTTATTTATTTGTATTCTTAAAATTAATGCATAATGGGGCTGCTACATAAAAAAATCGGGAAAAGTAAATTCCTCGCTTGAATCAGTGATTGGTCTTAGGAGAGCTTAAAAATTTGAAAATGTTGGATGATATAGCAGAATACTGGTACCAAACTAAAATTTAACCTTCTTGGTGACAGTTGGTCAATTTTGATAATTTTTTTTTGAATAAAAAAATGTTTCTTTTTGCGTCCGACGTTTTCGAAATTCGAACGGCATTTTCGCAAATAAATTTCAATTACATGCCGACATAATTAAAAATTTCAAAATCAGAATACCAGAAACTTTTGTACTCGTACCATATTATACTATATGCATGTATTGCTCATCCTGTGCTTTTGACCTATTTAATTGGAAATTTACTTTTGCTACGGACGTAACATAGAGCCATTTGTTATGTCCGAAATGTTACGTCTGTAACAGCATTAATTTAAAAACTAAATCAGTTGCAATATTTTCAACTATGGTGGACAATTACTCTAAGAATTTGCACTTTTTGACTGCCCCTGGAAACTCTTGAAATAAAGGACCTGGAACTAACACCCGTGTAACTAACCTAACCTGTAGAGTTATGGTCTCCATGCTATATGATCAAGTTTCGACTCATTGCTATAATTTGCCGCGGTCAAGAAGCAACGGAACGTGTAACTCGTGATTCAGCGCTAATTCCTTTTTGGTCATTTGGCGACTGCAACAATGGCCAACGTCAACAATGCAGGGTGGTTCGGCGACGAAAAGTCAGAGGACAGTCCGCTGATGTCTTACCAAGTTTCGTAGTATCTGTTTGGCGATTGAACAGAAACCTAGAGCTGGTCGTCCTATGCTGTGTTATATGGACTGTTTAAGGCAAAAATTCAAGACACAATTGACGTACAAGGTACAACAACTTGCAAGCAAGCCTTCTGTAGCACTACAGACTATTTCACAACATTTAGTGGTATGTTAAAAAGCTTGAAACATGCGTACCACATTAGCTAAGGGAGGCACAACGTTTACTGCGCTTGGAGAAGTGTAATTCGCTACAGAAACGCGAGGTTAGTGAACCATTCTTGCACTTTATCCTCACTGAAGACGACAAACGGGTGTTTTACGGAAATCACAAGCTCAACACGCAGTGGCTGCATAAAAAGAATCAGTGAAACAGATACCCAAACAAAACCTCCAACCAAAGAAGATCTCCCTAGCAGCATAATATCATCGGCTGATGATCGGCCATTCATCGAAACCCGATGAAATTCTCATCGGCCGATGATCGGATTCGATGAGTTCTCATCGGGAATTGCTCCAATATGTCTCATCGTCCAAACACAATCCGAGCAGCACAATCCGATGAGTTTTTCTCGAAATACGATGAGATTTGGAGCAATTTACGAGCAGTGCAGTCCCGTGTCGATGAATTTAGGATCAATTTTGGATGCTCGGCTTATTTTCATTGGGAAAGTTGATCGGAAGGATATCGCTTTCCGATGAAAAGCAGCTCATCTAAAACCGTG
Organism: Uloborus plumipes; assembly: GCA_038373865.1. Classification (NCBI taxonomy): domain Eukaryota; kingdom Metazoa; phylum Arthropoda; class Arachnida; order Araneae; family Uloboridae; genus Uloborus; species Uloborus plumipes. Next base: position 74,477 of record JAXGGA010001140.1, read on the forward strand.
CTCGCATATTGATAGGATTGATGTCATCGTGCGTTACGGGATCAGTTTACGAGGAGTTCGATGATCAAAATCCGATGATTTGATGCTGCTTGGGCTTCCTCTTTGTTTGGTGGACTGTCAAGACCCGGGCCCTTTTTTGAGTTCCTTCATCTTGTCAGGCCATTACTACGAATGTTTACTGTCGTCGTTTGAATGAATAACACACGAAACTTCTCATAAAACCACCAGTACTAGTCAATAGGTTAAGTCCCATACTACCCCGAAAGCAGAATACTGCTTAATCGGCGACGTGCGTCGCAGAACAGACATCAGGGCTGCAGAACAATTCTGTTCAAAATTGAGCAACCAAAAAAAAAAAAAATCGTTGTAGTTCGAAAGCAAAAAAAGAAAAAGCGTTTCGTTCGTAGCACATGTCTTGCAGAGCAGCAGACAATTATACCGGCGCCGTAGCCAGTGCCGTGAAAATTGAAATATAGACCACATTTCATTTCATTTCATTTCACCCTCCAGGGTCCCCCGTACCTACCAGCTTAGTGGTTTAACCGGGATAGGGCCCTGAAGAGCGCTCTGTTCTTAATTTTGAACCAGAACCTAGGGTCGAGCAAACCATAGGCCCTAGCACCCCCAGAGGTATCGTTTCACTTGGAGGACTTTGTGACCACGACATTTTTAACGCCTCCCAGTCACCATTAATCAAGACGGTGGATCTTTGATCGGCTGGGATCGAGCCCGGGTCCCTTCGGACACGAGTCCGATGCCTTACCGATCGGGCCACCACGGCCCAATATAGACCACAGCAGACGTGCGGAAGACTTGACTTGAGCTTATGGGGACCTTCCTGTTTTTTCCGCAGAACTTCAGTGATGACACTTGCGCACCGCGCAGGCTTCGTTGGAAGTTCTGCAGTCCTTCTTATTTGGGCCGCAAAACTTTAGCCACGAACTTGCAGTTTACATTCGTTATTCAAATAATGTTTCCAACGATTATTTTTTCCGCATGAGAATCGCGGGGACGCAAACTTAGTCTGAAATTTTGCGAGCCTTCACATTAGGTACACAAATCAGTTCTTCAAATTATGTTTAAAACAACTTTTTCGCAAGAGAATCGCAGGGGCGCAGGTTTTCAATTGAAGTTTTGCAGGTGTTCACATTTTATCCGCAGAACTTCAGTGACGACACCTTGTAGTATATATTAGATATTCAGTTATGTTTAAAACCATGTTTCCTCAAGAGGGGATCGCGGGGACGCAAGCTTAGCTTGAAATTCTTCGATCTTTCACATTTTGGCCGCAGAACTTCAGTGACGAAGCGTGTAGTACAGATAGTTTTTCAAATTCTGTTTAAAACAATTAATTCTTCCACGTTAAAGAGCCGAGGGGAGCGGGATTCGTTTGAAGTTCTGCTGGGGGCCTACACATTTTATCCGCAGAACTTTAGTGACGAAACCTGCAGTACAAACTATGGTGATTCAAATTTTGTTTCAAACAATTAATTCTTCCGTGTTAATGAATCGCGGGAAAACGAGCTTCGTTTAAAATTCTACGGGCCTACACATTTTATCCGCAGAACTTCAGTGACGAAACTTGCGGTATAAATTAATCGCGGGAAGAGGGGGGGGGGGGAGTACTTAGTACTCGCTTGAAGTTTCGCGGTCTTTCACATTTTGGCCGCAGAACTTCAGAGACGAAACTTGCCGTGCATTTTTATTAGTTATTCAAATAGTTATTTAAAACTATTAACTCTTCCTGTTGAGAGAATCGAGGGACGCAGGCTTCGTTTCAAGTTCAACGGGCTTTCACATTTTGGCTACAGAACGTCAGCAACGAAACTTCCAGAACAAATTAGCTTTTCAAATTTTCTTTAAAACAATAAATCGTTATTCATCAATAAATGGGGGGGGGGGAGAATGTTCGCTTGAATTTCTCACTACGTTTTGACCTCAGAACTGCTGCTACGAATCTTACAGAAAAAATTAAGATTTAAAATAATTTTTCCTACTGAAGAATTGAGGGGACGCAAGCTACGTCTGTAGTTCTGCGGGCCTTATCATTTTGACTGCAAATTAGTTATTCAGATTGTATTAAAAACAATTTTTCCGGTGAGAGAATCGCGGGGGCAAAGCTTTGTTTAAAGTTCTGTGGCATTTCACATATTGCCGCAGAATTGCACTTACGGAACTCGCAGTGAAAATTATTTATTCAAATGATGTTTAAAACATTTTTTCGCATAAGAGAAACGCGGGGTGGAGGGGGGGTTCTCCTTTCAAGTTTTTCGGAATTTCACATTTTTGCCGCAGAATTTCTGACGGAGCTCGAACTAAAAATAGTCATTCAAATTATATTAAAACAATTTTTCCGCTTGAGAGAATCGCGGGGACGAAGTAATTGAGTTTTTTGAACTGAATTTTTGAACCGATGATGAAGTATATATATAGCAAGCATTAATAACATAATTATAAATATATTTGTCATACTAAAGCATTTAAAATATGAATTAATAAAAATAAAGCAAGAAGTATTTGCAAACTTATGAAATCTTTCTAATTCAAATTCTTCACAGAAAAATGAAAAAAATTTTAAAAATAATTGTTGTCTTTACCATGGTATTAAAAATTAAGTTGATTTGGTTGGATTATTGGCATAAAAGCCTCAATAGGCTATACTTAACCAAACAATTGTTTAAAAGTAAAGGTGTCAAAATGAAAATGTTTGTAGAAAGAGCCTGTAGAATGAAGAAAATTTTTGCTGAAATCAACACATCAATGAAGTTTTAAATTTTGAATAGTAAAAAACAGAAATCCAATCTGCTGAAGAAGGAACAATTTCCCTAACAAGTCTTTAAAAGAAGGATGAAAATGATTAAAGAAGTTGAAGCGAATATGATTGAAATTTGGACGATCCGCGAGCAATCTCCATTGTATATCCAATACTAACTGATTGACATTATGTGTGTTACATAAGGGAACTAGTTCATTGAAAAACAGATGTCTATGAGTAAATCTGGTGTGGCCCAAAGAAAAAGGTATTACAACTTCTTTTCTGGTGATCTTTGATGACTTGAAACATTCGTCGAAGGCTGACAACAGTGCAACTAATTTCGCGACTCTCTCTATTCTAGTTCTTAAAAACACACACACACACACACACACACACACACACACACACACACACACACACACACACACACACACACACACACACACAAAGACAGCATGTAAGTAAGCAAGCATATATGGGCCATTCCAACGAAAATGGTACAAACCATGTCCGATACTTCAGAATTTTTTAAAATTAGTTTTAATAACTCCCACCCATTAAGTGTATTTTTTTTTTGGTTCTTCATTTTATTTTGTGCCATCAATTGATTAGGTATAATCCATTTAGAAATGACACAAAAAAATTACCTTTGTCAGAAGAAGGAGAAAATGACGTGTCCCAGCTTCAAATTGCTAGAATTTTAAATGTGATTTAAAATTAAACTGAAATGTAACAACAAAATAAATGACACTGCAGTGCACAAAAGATGCTTCTGACACCATTTCTGCAGTTTATTACGCAAATGAAAAAAAAATTCCCCCAAAAACACTATTATTTATCCATGTCCCTAGTTTTTCTATGTTTCGAATTGTCCACTCTGTTACAAGCCTTTTGGAAATAAAATAAACAATTGCATTCAATCTGATATAGTTTTTTAAAAATATAGGTAGTATAACTGCCGTGATTAGCTTGCTACATTGAATTATTTCATCAACAACCAGGGTGAGCCTCATTCTTTTCTTATGGTAGTTAATTTGAACTGTTGGATGTCCACTCTGTTACAGTCGATTTCATGATGAAAAAAAGAGATTTTTTCTTGAAATTGCAGACAAACTTACAGTTTTAGGCTGTTTATTGCACTTTATGCTTGTTCTGTGATTCTAACTTTTCTTTGTGATTATAAAGATATTTTAAAGGCTTATTTGTCCACTCTGTTACACAAAGTAATCAAAATATTTAATATCCTTCCATAAATGAGACATGTACTAGTTATTTACACTTCATTATACACAAATAAATTGAAACTCAATAAAAAAATGGTTAGTTGGTGGGGAAATTATTTAAATTGATAAACTTTATATAAGTAAATAGTTTCAGACATGATTTGTACCATTTTCATATATATATATATATATATATATATATATATATATATATATATATATATATATATATATATATATATATTTAAATTTGGTTGCGTTTCATTAAATTCTAAATTGCAGTACATTATATGTAAAAATGAGAAAACACTTTTTGGTAACATTTTGACGGTAAATATGTATAAATCTATCTTGCAGAACAATTTTGGACAAATAATTTTGCGTTGCAGAACATCACTAAGTATTCTGCTTTGGGGCATACTACTACAAAAATGATCAAGTTTTGATGACTAGATTGGTGGCCAGTGAAACATCCAGACCTTGTAGTATGATTTTCTGCCTCATTCACATTATTCTTCGGAGTTGGCTCTGATTAACTGCCAAGTGTTTCAACAGTTGGACAGCATGAGGAACAATAGTTCCCAAACAAGGATACTATGATTTAGAGAGCTTTGGACTTTGTTATGACCAATGTGATGTCAGCATGTTTGCATTTAGTGGCATTTTTGTACTTGAAACTCTTTCAAAAGGGCTTTTTTGTGGACGAAGGTAATTTTTTTTTTTTTTTTTTGAAGAAAATACATTACTTTCGTTTTGACGTTTGTTTTTCTTAATGTTTCGATTTCGGCCAGTAATTATGGAACAACCTAATATCTTCAAAATGTCAAGTTGTTCTGTTGAAATTCATATCAGAAAAATCATACGTAAATAGTAAAAATTGGCGCATCATAATGTTAAATTCAATTATTTAACAAAAAGCCAATTGGTAAAAATGTTTCTGATAGTTCTCCAATTTTCTTAAATTTTTATTTCCAAAAGAACCGGTATTTTGCATAGTACAACCATGACTGCAAGCTCTGAATTATTCCTACATCAGACAAATATCCCTTAAGTAATAACCGACGCGTTAGTAAGGCTAATTCTAACAATCACTCAGCCATGAAAAGATCTTTCATTTTTTCCTTATTGATCCACTAATTCACTCAGATTTTGGATTACCGAATGACCCCATGTCTGATCCATTAGCGTGAGGTCCAATTCTTTCCCAGCGTAAAGATTGTCGTCCAAAGATGACGACTTTCCCCGAGAAACGAAAGGCCGTCATATTTATCTCATTGATAAATTATGATGGATCGAACTAACATCACAGGAAACGAGACATCACAGAATGTATGACTCAAATGTTAAGGTTCAATAAGATTTAGTAAGGCAACCGGGAAATTGCTCTCTTCTGTTGTTTTGACTGCTGTTTGACACATTTCACATGCAGAATCCGTGATTAGAGCATTTGCGGTTTCTCGCTTCAGGATGGTATTATTTGTCATCGGAGTACAGCCATTACTGTAATTTATAGTGACGTTCTCTAAGATAACCGCTGATATTTTACACATCTAACGCGGGCTGTGCAGTTAGTACCACTTCGACCAAAAGGCATTTAAACTTGAGACTTTTATTTTTGTAGAAATTAAGAGGGTACCATTTATTTTTGGTAAATAATAACTTTTGACACTCATTACACTTGCATATTTGTCATTCCAAGGTGTAATTAATTTTTTTCTCCATTTGCTGTGTTTATCTAAGTAATTAATATGCAAAAGCAAGATAAAATGATCTAGTATCGAAAAAAATACTGAAAAGTGAAATTCAACAGATTAACAGATAAAGTATTTCGAGTTTGACAGTTACTATTGTTCAGCTTAATAGTCACAATATTCTAAAATTAGCTAACGCAAGACAAACACTGATTTCAAATAGTATTTTCAAAAATCCCGTTCATAAAAACGAGGCGTGGTATACTTTTAGTCCTCCTCATGGGGGGGGGGATAAATGCTTTATTTCTACTATTTACCTTATTGCTCAATTGAAAATTTCAGTCTCAATACCAGCTTTAGTTCAATAATATTTCAGTTTGATTAATTAAATTGTACTCATTTGTATTCTTATCCGTTCGTCCTGCCTTAATATTAGAAAACAGTTTTAATTGAGTGAAAGGTAATGGCATTCGTCGTAGTCTGTCAACTGTAAAAGTAGCATAAAAGGCCGAACATAGAAATTTTATTAAATAAACCATTGTCTGCACATGCAAAAGGGAAAAAGTCAAAAATTTTGTACTATGAAATGAATACAAAGAGACAACGTGTATAAAAATACAAATAAGCATTTAAAATGAGTTTTAAAACCAAGCAAACAGCTGTTTTCAGGATGTCAAATGCATGAAGAGGCTTGAATGAAATGCTGACAAAGAGGCTTGTATTTTAGCCTCAAAACAGCTGTTTGCGGAGTTTTTAAACTAATTTCAAGTGTTTTTTATGTGTACTGTTATGCACGTTATCTAATTTTACTCATGCAAAAGTTATTTTATTAAATTATTTCAATTATTTACGTAAAACAAAAGCAGCAAAAATGTTGCATATATGATCACTTAAAATCAATGAACTTTCACGAAAGTAAAGAACAGAACAGTTTATATATTTTAGCACAAATATTTAGGGCACCTATTTAAATTAGATATAACAAATAAAGCTGTTGAGAAATACAAATTTATTTATCTAAGCTATGGGATACTTCTTGGAGAGCAATTCACATATTTTCTGGAATCGTATCTGAAAAGCATAAAGCGGTTAAGCTTAGGTGGCTCAAAAGACTTTAATGTCACTAGTACTGCTGAGGAAGTGATTTGTATTCTACGCTTGGTATCGAATAGGAATTTTTTCCTTTGACGACGTGAACTGGATTTTACATGAAGATACCTAGATGGACGAAGATTTGGTGTTAGGAATTCTCTAACGAGAAAAAAAATCAATGTTTCAGAAAAGTTGAAAGTTTCTTCATTTTTCCTAACATTATACATTTCGTGGGAAAAATTCTTTAAGTTTGACTAGGAATTTATTATCCGTATCCAAATATGAATTTGTTTCGTTTTTTTTTTCTAAGGAATATAGTCTACCGTGTAAGAGAAAGAAACTACTGGAAAAAATTTGTTTGCTATACAGCTACATTTTTTACACTGAAGACTTTGTTATTTCCTTGTAACCCAAAACACGCGCAAGCACACACAAAAAATGCACACCTTAATTTTTTATTAACAGATTTCTTCTAACTCTGGTTATATGTGTGATTTTAATATCGATTGTGTGTCTATCAATGTTGAGTTGACACATCGGTAATTATTTACAACGCAGTTCAAGAATTTATTATAAATGTATTTTACATCCACTTAGAAGCTTTAGAAAGCGAAACTGCTGTCGCACTGATTTTAGAAAAAATCAAAATATTTCCCTTTTTATACATTATAAACGCCTTTATAGGTTGAATCCTAATATTTAAAACGATTCCAGAAAAGGGGTATTTACATGGGATGCCCACTATTATCGGGTACCACACTTGTATTTTACTTTGTAAACGGGAGTTAAAATGTTGATTAAATATTTCTAATTGTGTAACAAAATGTTGCAGATTATGTTTAATCTGCATAATGTAACACAAATTTCGACCTTGCGCATTGATGCAGAAAATCCACGAAGGAGTTAGGGCTTCCCTAGAAAAGGTAAAAACTTCCGGTTCAAATTTTGTTAAAATAATTTATCACTTTATGCATAGTACTAGAACACCAGTACATACAATGTGCGTGTACTGAAGTTTAAAATGTATTTACAACTGCCTGTATCTCAACTATTTTGACTTTTTTCCCCCTTTCTTTCGACAATCAATTTAAAAAAATTAGTACTCTTTTTTTGGGGGTAAATTACCGTTGAATCATACTTGTTTTACTTCTTTTATTTCTTAGTTTATCAACTTTGATAAACTTTACTTTAATATACATTTAAAATTTTATGAGACGTGCCGAAGTTTCAATATTTCTCTTTGATTTAAGAATAAACCTTAAACTAGTATTTTTATAAAATGAGAAAAAGTATCGAGCAACCATTATCTAGTACACTCCCATCCCCACTAATTGCAAAGTTAAACCTATATCTACAACAACTTGATACTTACTTTGTATTCCACTTACAAAATAAACTTAAATTTTGAAAATACACTCGTGTTAAACAAATAAATAATGAGAGTTATAAGTCATTTTAATTTGTTATATTCTTTCTGAATTGTAAAAAATATTTTCTGCTTTTTATACTGAAACTCAGAACTTTATATTTACGTTAAGAATACTGAAATACATAAATAGCTTCTTCTTGAAAAAGTCGGCCTTAATGATTCATAACAGAAAAATTCTCATGAATTAGTTACTTGTTTTCACTATTTTTTCCCTCTTGAAGCAAAAACAACTTAGAATGTGAAGTATAAAGCCGACAGAAGTATATTAACTCCTTAAATCCCGAATGTAAAGATAGCTACTACGAATGTTCTTTATTGGAAGCTTTTATGCAAAAGCACTTTAATGCAAAATGACAGTTGCAAAAAAAACTTTTTCTTTTTTCTTCTGTGTGTGGTTTTTACTTTAAAAATGAAGTAACTAGATGAAATCTAGCTGTTATAGTTTGTAAAAAATTTATTTTTTTTAGTAATGGAACACCGTAGATTTGGAAAAAGGAATAAATAGATGAAAATTAATATTTAAAAAATGCCTAAGTCGTTTAACACAGCAGACATAAGCAGAAAGATTCTTAACTTTTAGATTGTAAACTATATTTACTAAAATTTAAACTCAAGTAAAATCTACGCGTTTGACAACAATTCATGTTTAAAAAGGAGAAACATGAACGAGTAATATATGATATTTAACAAATAGTTGAAGAACGTGTTAAATAAATGTCATTTACACGTAAAAGCAAAATAAGTACTCCTTACTTGTAAGAAACTAATATACTTTTTGAATTTTTTAGGGAATCTTGATACAAAACTCTCATTTTGAAATGAATTTTACTCTAGTAGTATTTATATAACCCTTTCAAAATGCAAAGATATTGTAAGAGTTCTATCTAAACTTTCGCATTTAACATAGGAACGGTATAGGCTTTAACACTACAATCCGCAACACATGCATCATAATAATGAGGATAGCATTTAACTACTTTCATAAAAGGTAATGAATTGCATAGCTTGTTATATTGGTTGCCATTCGTAAAGGAAAATATTTACTACTCTTAGTTAATGCAAATAAGTCACTAACTAGGAAGTGAAACGTTGTGTAAGTGATTGAAATGAAACATCAAAGTTAACATCGTTTATTTTAGTATCATTTCTTAGAAAATTTCATTCAAATTATCAATAAAAATTGATCTTGGATCATAAGTAACCGATGTCGAGCTGTTTACAATATTTAAATATTTTTTAACACAGAGTTCATGTTATAAATACTGGATGAATCACGGATGTGTAAATAACTTTTACATCATAAGCATGGAGAAATTTATGTACTTAAATGTCGTTTTTGGAAAAAATCTTTCAAAAATCTTAAATCGATTAGTTATAATATCATTGATTTTATCTTGACGACCTTAATGAAAATAGTATATTTTTCATTATAAAACTCATTAATACGCAAAATAATCTTTGAATGATCCCTCTACTACAACAGTATTTCGTGAGACACACGAATCATTAAAACAATTTCTAACTGAGCGCATTATTAAAACAGTACTTTGTGAAACTTAAAAATGATTTAATGGCTTCTTTAACGCTCCTCTTTACTAAAACGGTGTGCCAAAAGTCGAGTTTAAGTACCAAAGACTTTCATGACAAACTTTCAGTTTATTTCTAATATTCGACATTGAAATATATACTGCTGATAGATTCAGTGATGTCTAAAATATCTGATAAGATTTAACCTCAAATAAAGCAGTAGCGGAAATGTGATAATACGAGCTTGTATTTTATTTATGACATACTAGTACTAAAGAATTTTTAAAAAATGTATTAGCTCCCTTTATAATTACTAACATTTTACGCTAGTTCTAAATTATAAATTTGAAAACTTATTCTTCTTCAATCCAGAAATGAGAAAAATATGATTAAAATAAAAAAGGACAAGTGTTACTAATGACTTGAGGTGCGAGTAAAATGGAAGTAAAGTGTTTTTTTTTATTATTATTATTATTTCGTATTTGTTTATTTATTAGATTTATGACACTTTTTATACGGAGAGAATTAGCTTCATTGAGAGAAAAGGAGCTTAGTATCACGGAATAAATAAGTTGCGTGCATTGTAATACATTTTTAAACAACCGTTTAAGATTATATAATACGTAATACCAACAAAAAATGGCCAAGTCTGGCAATCCACATTAGTAAACCAATTTGCGCTTTATGTACATTAATTCGTCTTAATATACAACAATGTTAAAGTGTGTCTATAAAATCCAGAATAAACGATAAAAAATTCTTAAAAACTTCATTACATTTTTCTTCTAGATTCAACTAACCCATTTTGATCACTCTTTGTTGCATCACCATTATCCAAGCTGAAGATCGCAATGCTGAAAAACTCGAGGTAAGATTTTTTTTTTTTTTTTGTAAGATGAAAAATTCCTGTTAAATCATTTGCAAAACTTATTTATAACTATGCTCAAATAACGTGTGTAGAAAAATATTTTTTAGTTTTTTTCCTTTTAGCTTTCTGATAACATTTTAAATCTGTGCTACTTGCGATAATAATTAATCTGTAGCAAACTTCATGCGTATATGCTTTTGAGTGAATTGTATAATTTTAGCTTCATCTTGAACTACGGTGGAGAAAGTAAAGCATCATTATTTGTTTAAATTGTCATAGTATACGAAGAATAACTTTGCCAACAACGTACTTAGATAGTAATTTGTTTTGCTAAAACGTTCAAACATTTCCTCATCAGCAGAAATGAACTAGTCCAAAGTCAGGAGTCTTGTTATCAAAGCCACATTATACTATGCAATAAATCTTCAGTTGCAACCATTCTGCATTAACTCTTTTCATTTTGTTGTTATTAACAGTCCGATCAAAAGCATAATCTTACAAATAGTTTATAAATTCCTATCCTGGAAACCGCTCTGAGACTTAATAAAATAATAAGTTTCCGTTTCTCCATTAAAGAGCCACAAAAGAGCAGTGAAAAAATCCAGCGGAAAAAGAAACATTTTGAAAAGCAATGCAAGCTGGAAACACGCTGACACCTCAGAAAAATTAATTTATTTTGCAACCGAAGGATATTATTTGGGAAGATTTAATCTGCGCTTTCCAGCTAAAGAGAGTTGGGATTTTTCTTAATACATGCTCCTTGAAGTAAGGTATATTAAACAAAAATAAGAAGTATCTTCAGATTTTGTTTTTCATTCCTTGAGTAATACATTTGAACATCTTAAAAGAATGCAAACCAAAGAAACGTTTACTTCTGCACTGCTTATGCATTTACAGTATAATACTGGAATCCTATGTTACAATTTAAAACTGTAAAATACACAGTAATAAACTGTAAAACTAGCAATTTTAAGGTCTCTTTCTGTAAAGTTTGCAATTTTACAATTTATTGCAGAAAATTTAGCTGTATTATACTGTAAAAGCAACAGTATAATACTGGCAGCAGAGGTTCCAGCAAATAACTGAAAAGTGTACGGTAATAGATTGTTAAATTAGCAATTTTACATTATATTACAGTAAAATTAGCAATTTTACAATTTAGTGCTGTAAAAGTAGCAATTCTACAGTTTATTATTGTAAAATTAGCAATTTTTACAGTTTATTACCATAAACTTAGCTGTATTGTACTGTAAAAAAACATTCATTTTGTACAGTGTGCCGAATATGTATGGAAAGTATGAGAACAAATATATACAATGTGTTTCCTTTTAACCTCCAATACGTCTAGTTCCGTAAGCGTTATTCTTAGATACATACTTCCAGATGCAAAAATGCTCAAAATAAGGTGCAGATTTAAATATTAACAGCTTGAAGCAAAGAAGACTTTTGTGAAAAATACGAAATCTAACTCTTAACATAATTTTCTGTCCCACTATCTTATGTTTAGGGAATTAAAAAACAATTCTGACAGAAAAACTTGACATTAGCACCACCAATATTCATCGAGATACGAAACAGGCCCGTCATTTAGGGCGGCCGGGGGGGGGGGCCAATTGCCCCCTCCCTGACTTTGAGAAATCAATGTATTTACATATAAATGAGCGTGGTTTTTGATGCTTTCCAATGAATTTGCATTGTGTTTGGACTCTATGTTTTTCTTTTTTTTCTGTGAGAAATTCGTCTGGCTTAAGTGTTTTATCTTTCTTTCACTAAAAGTATTTATTTGAAAATGTATTTCAACTGTTCTAGATTAAAAGGTATTACCGTAAGTCCTTTACTAAAACCTTGTTCATGCCAAAAAGCTATAACTCTCTACAAACTGTACATTAACTGAACAGGAAATGGTACATTAAGGAATTACTGAAAAGGGTTCAAAGATCGAAAGAATTATTGTCAAAAATCAGAAAAAAAAGCATATCCATTTCCTTATGCTCAATATCAATTGCTTTTGTCATAAGAATTTAGAGCCTGAAAAAGTCCAAAAATAGACCTATTAGACACCATGCCAGGAAAGACCTTCAACCATAGAATGCACGATCGTTAGCTTCAACGTTAGGATTAATGATTCTCATCCGAGTCTTATTTTCTTCTGATCTTCTCATAAAGTTTCCTATTTTTTTTCTTTCGTAAAGGAAAAGTTGGCAGTAATAAATATATCTCCTTTTCACCATACATTAAAAATATCATGGGAAAAAGGTTTCTTTCAAATTAACATCTTTGAAATAGTTCTGCAGGATAATCGTCATATTTAGGGCAAACATTTTACAAAAAAAAATAGCTAAGGATAGTTTTGTTAGATACGTTGAAAAATATTTTTAAACAGCAAACTAAAATTCATTCTTTTTAGATTTTGAAAAAATATTTTCTAGCACTTATTTTATCAACAGCTTACTATTCTGCCGTGCTAAGCGCAAAAGTAGTATCTGCAGTTGAGGTTAAACTGAGATATTACTCTTTAAAGTTTTGCGCCAACATGCATTTGATTCAGATGAAGCTTTTTCAGATTTTTTAAAAAATATTTTCCGTTCTCAAATGACCATATAATTTTGTATTTTGGTAAAATAAGTCTTAAAGAGCCACCCGGTGACAATAACTCAATTTTATCAAAAAGTACAGATACGACTTTTGTGCTTAGTACGACAGTATTACCCTCAAATAACTGCGAATATATGTTGTTTTTTCTTTATTTGTCCCTGAAGATTGCATTAACTTTTAAGTAGTGCAAATACGCTTAGTGCTATTGCAGCTTTTGAACAAAGATTGACAGAAAATAATTACTGTCTTTGAAGTGCAGGCTATATGTTTTCAATTTAGATTGTCTTACACGAATCTCATACCAAAATGAACTCTATTTCTAGATCACAGAGAGGAGAAAATGCACTGGTGTCTTTTATTTATAGCTTAAAATTTCGTTACAATGTGTCCTTTTCTTGTTTTGAAGAACATATATTCAATTGCAAGAAAACGTTCATGCGGCACCATATATGAAATTTTATGGAGTTTTTATTAAATGTAAATAGTGAAAGCGAGAGTACTCGTAAGAAGAAAAAACACAGTTGCTAAAAATAGCTGCATGAAAATAGCTTTAGCCGTTCGAGTTTCATTTTGTTTTAACAGTAGAAAAACGGATATGTAGTATACCTTCCTTTTATTTTATTGAAACATTCTGTTATAAGGGAAATCACATCGATGCTCAAAAGAACGCTAGTCAAAAGTGAATGCCATTTTAGGATATTAACAAGCGCGGGTTTCATAATGAATCATTATTGTTGCAAATTTTAAATTGTTACTATAAGTTCATCATCAATTATCACTAGTACTACTACTAGTGAGATTAGTTGCACTTAAAGTAGAAATATATGCCACAAAAGCCATGCGCTTCTTACGCTTTAAGGTACACATGACAAGGTAATAAAGTATTGTAATTTTCTATCTGGTATGCAATGGCGTTAAAATACTAATAAAATGGCGTTAAATTAATATTTAAATGCCAAATACATTAAATTTTACACTAGCTTTCTTGCACTTAAGCAGACAATTTTTGTAATATCAAATCTTTCTTTTATGCTTGACCTGTCAATTTTCTTAGAATTAACTTTCTCTTGTTTTAAACGCTGATGCAAGGGGGGGGGGGCAGGTACGTTTAACTTGTGTATCTGTGAGCCTGTCTGTGGAGTAATCTTCTAAGTAGATGAACCAATCGACCTCCCCCCTCCCGCATAAACAATCTCAGACGTCCTCTCTCTCCGATAGTAAGACTAGCATATTATAGTAAATATAAGGTAAAATATTGGATTTTTTTTTCTTTTTATAAACTAGAAATCTTACTTCTGGGTGTCAGCCCCAAGAAGAGAGTAGCACAGGGTAATAACACCCAGGGTATCCTGAGGTTCGAAAAAAAAAGTATGTATATATAGGGTCATTCCATAGTGACTAACGTAACATTCAGAGCTAATTTTGTAACTGTTTTTACTGGTAACTTAAAGGATAAAAATATTTTTTAGTTATGCTGGTAGATTTACAACGTACATGGTATCTATGTATCATTTCTGCTAAGATTTTAAAACAAACTTACTGATAGTAGATATTTTTTCAACCAAAATAGCAGCGTGACTAACGTAACATTTTTGCAAACCTGAAAATTAATGCTCACGTTGTAAGGCAACAATTTCTCAAAGTTAAGCAAGTGTTAAAAATTGAATTATATATTTGAAAAATGTACAAAGTTGGCTTTTAAAAACATGAAACACATGTATTAAATCTTATTTTTTTTTTTTTAGTCTTAAGTGTCACTTTTACTCAAGACGGAGTGTGACTAACGTAACGTGACTAACGTAACCATCGAATAACAAGCAGTAAACACACTACAAAATATTTATTATGGCTGATCTCTGTAATAATTACAATGTTTTTTCAATTTTTTTTTAACTTCCTATGTTGTATGATTTTTATTTATTTATTTAGTTTTGGTACTTTTTTCACTTCGGTATTTTTTTTCTTCGTCTGAGGTTGACATTTCTATGGAATGACGCTATATATATATATATATATATTGTTACAAATCTTGTAAATAGTTGTTGTTTTTCCTGCCTTGCATCATTTTCATTAGTTTTGGTTTTATCTGACGTCATGTTGCAAAAGTATCTGAAGATATCACTTTTATCACTTGTATACCGGCCCTGTAACACTTTGCAGTTTTTACACTTGCCCTAACTTTAATAAGCGTGAAGACATTTTCGCGCCGAGTGTGTTTTTGTTTTCTTTTTACTAGAAGTTTCGTGAATGGATTGTTCGAATTTATGAATAAACAGAATACTCCAGATATTTCTAGAACGTAGTAGAAATGTCCTTCAGAGTATAAAAAGCTGGCCTTGAACACAAGTCAGTTAGTTTTTCTCAGATGGGTTTTCTGAGATGCTCGTTTTCGTTCGCTTGGGCGGATGGTTGTTTTGCTTTTGTAATTGCTTAATTACTGTTCACGTTAGATACGTGGTGCTGAGTTACTGTTGAGAGTACAGTGTACTGTTTGTTGCCTAATTGCTGATGTTTAGCAATTGTTTTCTGCTCTTATTGTAAATAGTGTAAATACTTGTAAATAAATTTATAGTTACTTCCTCAAGATTGGAATGCTCATTTGAAGAAAGTTGAAGGTGCAACGGACTCGTTACAATTTTGGCGCCCAACGTGGGGCATCTTGAAGGACTTTCTTGGAATTATCTGTGAACTTGGACTTTTCTTCCTGTGGACTTTTTGACTTCGGAATTTTATGGTAATTACTCGAGCAATGGATGAACAACTGAAAAAACTCCTGGATGCGATCAACGCTGTTAAAAATGACATGGCTGCGAATCAAGAACAATTAAAAAATGATATGGCGACTATGGCTACTAATCAAGAACAATTAAAAAATAATTTAACCGCTAGCATAACTTCAAGTCAAGAAGAAATTAAGAATGATTTAACCGCTAGCATAACTTCAAGTCAAGAAGAAATTAAGAATGAGTTAACCGCTAGCATAACTTCAAGTCAAGAAGAAATTAAGAGCGATCTAACGTCAATGAAAAGTTTGGTGGAAAGTAAATTTGCCAATATGGAAAATAAAATGGAGGCTCTTGAAGAAAAAGTTGACAGCGTTGAGGATCGAATCACTACAGTAGAAAACCATGTGGAAAAGAAAATTAAAGAACTTGAATCAAAGTTATCAGGATCCTGCAATAACTCAGACAGCGTTGAGAATCGAATCACCACAGTAGAAAACAATGTTGAAAAGAAAATTAAAGAACTTGAATCAAAGTTATCAGCATCCTGCAACAACTCAAGTGACTGTGTAGCTGCAGCTGGAACTTCTCGTTCATCCATTAAACTGGCCACATTTGACGGGAAAACCTCGTGGAATATTTACAAGAAGCAGTTCCTCATCGTTGCAGAAGCAAACTCTTGGGACTCTTCCACGAAAGCCTGTCAACTTGCAGCCTCGCTGAGAGGGGATGCAGCTGAAATACTACAGACCTTCCCAGAGGACAAGCTCTGTGACTTCGAAGCCTTATCATCGGCCTTGGAGCTTCGCTTTGGCGAAGTATGCCAAAAAGAATTCAGCCGACTCCAGCTGAAATCCCGACTCCAGAGGGATGGAGAGACTTTGCAAGTGTTTGCAGCAGACGTTGAGAGGCTTTCCCATCTCGCCTTCTCGAACTGTCCTTCGGATGTTCGCGATAGCCTGGCCCTGAACTACTTCATAGACGGAGTGCGAAGTCCAGAAGTCCAGACGGCTCTCCGGATGGCGGACATCAAAGATCTTAAATCCGGTCTAGTCTACGCAATGAAGTTCGAGGCTGCACAGCAAATATCCCGCAAGGATCGCCATTCTATCAGGGGCTTGGAAGTGAGTGCCCAGGGTTCGAACTCAACTCGTCTCTCGGACATTGAGCGACAAATCAAAGAGATGTCGGGGACCCTGAAGAAGATTTCGGCTCACAAAGACCAAGGTAGACAAACACTGAAGTGCTGGAAATGTGGCGGTGAGGGCCACGTACGAAGGAATTGCGAAGCTCGCCAAGAAAAGAAGACGTCTCCCAAAGTTTTCCAGATTTCCCCAAGAACTGGCGGCTGCAACGGACTGTTCATTTACGCATATGTGAATGGATTTCCCTGCGAAATGATTGTGGACACAGGAGCCAACGTTACCATCATTAGGACTGATGTGGCTCGTCAATTTGGACTCAAGATCTTGTGGACGCCGCCATGCGTTACTCTCCAAACTGTGACAGGTGACAAAATCGAGATTGAAGGAAAAGTGAACTTAGAAATAATGTTCGGAAGCGCCACTTACCATCACACGGCATTCGTCGCTGACATTACAGATCCCTTCATTCTCGGACTGGACTTTTTGAGAAAATTTGATTTTTCTATCGACTTTAAAAATAATGAGCTGCACTCGACGAGGGAAGACATAGCAATTTTCAACACCGAAAATAACTTAAAATCCGCTCATCAAATAATAGCCCAAACAGATTTATCGATTCCCTCTAGATCAGAAGTACTAATACCTGGCTCCCTCAAGGAAAACAACAGCTTTAAATTCGGCCTCATTGAATATCCTAACCAGAGTAATAGCCCAAAAGGAGTACTAGTGGCATCTACGCTTGTGGACCTTTCAAGGAATGCAGTTCCTGTGAGAGTCGCCAATGTGAGTGAAAGACCGAGGAATATTAAGAAAGGAGAAGTGTTGGCAACTTGTACTCCCGTAAACTGCATCATCAGAAGAATTGATTCCTCCGAGACTGTGTCTTCCGAGTCCTTGACTTCGAAATTAATTGGGAGTGCACCATTATCGAAGGATCAAAGATACGCTGCGGAAAAATTGGTGGACAACTTCAAGCAGGTGTTTTCATCTACATCCGAGGATGTTGGTCGCACGAGTTTAACGCAGCATAGGATCGACACTGGAGATCATCCCCCTATCAAGCAGCATCCAAGACGACTACCGTTCGCCAAGAAGGAAGAGGTTGAGATCCTCTTGAAAGAGATGCAGGAGAATGACGTCATCGAACCCTCATCCAGTCCTTGGGCATCCCCTATCGTCTTGGTCCGAAAGAAAGACGGCTCCACCAGATTTTGTGTTGACTACCGACGCCTGAATGACATCACCAAGAAGGACAGTTACCCTCTTCCACGGATCGATGACACTCTGGACACCCTTTCCGGACACAAGTGGTTTTCGACCCTGGATTTAAAGAGCGGCTACTGGCAGGTGGAGATACACCCCGACGACCGAGAGAAGACGGCGTTTACAACCGGACAAGGCTTGTGGCAGTTCAAAGTGATGCCCTTCGGCCTCTGCAATGCACCAGCCACGTTCGAGCGTCTTATGGAATCAGTGTTACGAGGACTGTCTTATGAATCCTGTCTTGTCTACTTGGACGACATTATCATCATAGGACGCAGTTTTGAGGAACATTTGGCTAATCTTAGGAAGGTGCTGCAAAAGCTTAAGGAAGCCAACCTGAAGTTAAGCCCGTCCAAATGTAATTTGTTCCGCCGTGAGGTGAACTACCTTGGTCACATTATCTCTTCCGAAGGTGTACGAACAGATCCAGATAAGGTATCTGCAGTCAAGAATTGGAGCCGCCCCGAAAATGTCCATCAGCTGCGAAGTTTCCTGGGGCTCTGCACGTACTACAGGAAGTTTGTGAAGGGTTTTTCCAATATTGCACGACCTTTGCATAAGCTGACGGAGAGCAAACAAAAATTTGAATGATCCAAAGAATGCGAGGATGCATTTCTACAGCTGAAGGAGGCTTTAACATCAACGCCTATTCTCTCTTATCCTCAGCCTGGAAAATCCTTCATACTTGACACTGATGCGAGCCACGAGAGCGTTGGAGCTGTTTTATCTCAAGAAATAGACGGTAACGAACATGTCATCGCCTACTGGAGCAAATGCTTATCCAAGTCGGAGCGAAATTATTGTGTCACGAGAAAGGAATTGCTCGCCATAGTTAAAGCTGTAGAACATTTCCATCATTACCTCTACGGCCGTAAATTCCTGCTCCGGACCGATCATGCCTCTTTAACTTGGCTTTTGAATTTCAAGAATCCAGAGGGCCAGGTAGCCAGGTGGATACAGCGGCTCCAGGAATATGACATCGAGATTAAGCACCGAAAAGGTTTGTCACACGGTAATGCTGACGCATTGTCAAGAAGACCTTGTTCCGAGAACTGCCATTATTGCTCCCGAATAGAGAAACAGTACGGGACGACAATCCCTACTGCCTGCCAAGTTACTGCTACATCAACATCTTCAGATCCCGATCCATGGAGTGACGACCAAGTAAGAAAAGATTAGCTTGAAGACCCAGACCTTAAACCTATCATAGAGTTAATGGAAAAGGACAGTCGGCGACCTAGTTGGCAAGACGTTTCTATCTACAGTCCTGCAACGAAAAGATACTGGGCTCTATGGAAATCTCTCCAGCTGCGGAATGGCGTCCTGTATCGGAAATGGGAATCTGACGATGGTAAAGCATTCAAATGGCAGTTACTCCTTCCCAGATCAAGAATTCCAGACGTTCTAAAGGAGTTGCACAGTAGTCCGACTGGAGGACATTTTGGTGTGTTGAAAACCCTCTGCAAGGTTCGAGAACGCTTCTTCTGGAGCAAGGCGAAGGATGACGTAGAGAAGTGGTGTCATTCTTGTGACGCCTGTGCTGCCCGTAAAGGACCGAAGAGAAGAAGCCGCGGGAAGCTACATCTTTACAACGTAGGAGCTCCTTTCGAACGAATCGGGATCGACATTCTTGGTCCTCTACCGAAAACTACTGATGGGAACAAATACATCCTCGTTTCCATTGACTATTTCACCAAATGGCCCGAAGCATATTCCATTCCGGATCAAGAAGCTACCACTGTAGCAGAGACTCTAGTCCAGCATTGGATCTCGAGATATGGGACACCTTTGCAGATCCATTCCGATCAGGGAAGAAACTTCATCTCTGCTGTGTTTAAGGGCCTATGTGATATCCTCAAAATTGAGAAAACTCGAACGACACCACTACACCCACAATCGGACGGCATGGTGGAGAGATTCAACAGGACAATCCTTAATAATCTCTCGCTTATGGTCTCCAAAAATCAACAGGATTGGGACAAGAAACTTCCTCTGTTCCTGCTGGCCTACCGCAGTGCTGTCCACGAGACCACCGGATATTCCCCATCACAGATGCTCTTCGGCCGAGAGCTTCGGCAACCTTGTGATCTCGTCTTCGGTCTCCCTCCAGATGCGCCTTCATCGCCTGAGGAGTACGTCCAGGATCTCCAGGCCCGGTTGGAAGACGTTCATCACTTCGCACGGGAGCGAATCAACATCGCGACGGAGAAGATGAAGACCCGATACGACACAAGGTCCACTGGCCATGACTTTCAAGAAGGTGACAAGGTGTGGCTATGGAATCCCATCCGACGTAAAGGTCTGTCACCCAAATTGCAGTCGCATTGGGATGGACCCTACACAGTCCTTCACCGGCTGAACGACGTCGTAGTGAGGATCCAGAAGTCATCACATTCAAAACCTAGGGTTGTACATTATGATCGGCTAGCCCCATACTATGGCCATAGTTCGTAAAATAAATCTAAAGCTACCATGGTAACTTGTTTTTAAATTTTGTAAATAACTTTTGCCTTTAATTGTTTGTAATATGACTTTATCAATGTTAGTGTTTCTTTCATGTTCTCATTGTTATTGTTTATCATGTTTATGATTGGTCATCATGTAATGTGTGTATCTGTAAGTTTTCCCTTGCTTCCTTTCTGGGGATTGTACTGCCCGGGACTTGCAGTCCTTGGGAAGGGGGCAATGTTACAAATCTTGTAAATAGTTGTTGTTTTTCCTGCCTTGCATCATTTTCATTAGTTTTGGTTTTATCTGACGTCATGTTGCAAAAGTATCTGAAGATATCACTTTTATCACTTGTATACCGGCCCTGTAACACTTTGCAGTTTTTACACTTGCCCTAACTTTGATAAGCGTGAAGACATTTTCGCGCCGAGTGTGTTTTTGTTTTCTTTTCACTAGAAGTTTCGTGAATGGATTGTTCGAATTTATGAATAAACAGAATACTCCAGATATTTCTAGAACGTAGTAGAAATGTCCTTCAGAGTATAAAAAACTGGCCTTGAACACAAGTCAGTTAGTTTTTCTCAGATGGGTTTTCTGAGATGCTCGTTTTCGTTCGCTTGGGCGGATGGTTGTTTTGCTTTTGTAATTGCTTAATTACTGTTCACGTTAGATACGTGGTGCTGAGTTACTGTTGAGAGTACAGTGTACTGTTTGTTGCCTAATTGCTGATGTTTAGCAATTGTTTTCTGCTCTTATTGTAAATAGTGTAAATACTTGTAAATAAATTTATAGTTACTTCCTCAAGATTGGAATGCTCATTTGAAGAAAGTTGAAGGTGCAACGGACTCGTTACAATATCATTTTTTTTTCAACTTGATCAGTTAAATGTTATTTTGTCTGTCATGGATCAAATGATAGTATGTTGCACAAGCGGATTGCTTTGTGTTGTTCTTCCTATATTGCACTAAAGAAGTTATAAAAAAGAATAACTTCTAAACTCCTTTTACAAATTATTTTCATGGTGAATTATTAATTATTTTTTTGTAATAGACAAACATAAAAAGGTTTGCGGAAACAATGATAGAAATATCAAAGGTATGCTTAAAATATGAAGAGGGGCCAAGGTAACCCACAAGGTTTAAAAATACATGAATGTGTTTATATCATTCACTATATATATTCAACCTACACTAGGTGGCCAAAAGTATCCGGACACTTTCAAAAATTCACATTTTTACATATAGCTGGAGAAATAAGTGATCAATTGTTCTTTAACTTTAGTCATACAAAATATAGGCTTCACCGAACATTTCCAAGTTGAAATTAAATTACCCTTGCATTTGGGGGACGATAAGAAGGGGGGTCGAAAGAATAACCACTTTTTGACCATAACTCTTTGAAAATAGCTCGGAATAAGCTATGCATTTCAGTAATTAATTAGCATACTATGTATAATTACTATACAAATTCAAATGAACGCACCACTCTTACTTCCGAAGATATGAAACATTTTTTAAAAAACGGCAATTTTATTTGAAGGGTTTTTGCTCAAACCACGCAGAGTTTTTGATAAAACCTTATCAAAACTTCAGGAAAGATGACAAAATACAAGAGAAAGAACATACTAAAACGGTTTTTAAAAATATTAAAAATCCGATGAGATATGAACGTTAAAAGGAAAAAAAATTCACGGCGCATGCGCGAACGACAGAAATTTATAACTACAAAAATATTGTAGCCTGGTATATACTGCATCTTATAAAAAAAAATTCCAGTTGAATATCATGAAAATTGAAAAAGATATCAGCGATCTAGTGAGCTGTATTTCATTCATTCGCAGACAATACATACATAGTGAGGGTCTGTCCACAAAGAGCTATTTTTAAAATAAAGGTTATTTCGTCATCGTTCAAAACCAACGTTTCAGGGGGTCTCCGGATACTTTTGGCTACCTACTTATAAGGTCTTTTTGGCCGGATGGGCGAAATGTGACTTCTATGCCTAATATAAATTTTTAAACAGTGTACAATTTAACATTGAAAAATATGCTCGATTGTCCCCACACTATTTGTGAACAACCCCTCTCCATTTATGAATTGACTGCAAATGAATGAATTACAGCTCACTAGATCGCTGATATCTTTTTCAATTTTTACGATATTCAACTGGAATTTTTTTTATAAGATGCAGTATACACCAGGCTACAATATTTTTGTAGTTATAAATTTCTGTCTTTCGCGCATGCGCCGTGCAAAATTATTTCCTTTTAACGTTCATATCTCATCGGATTTTTAATATTTTTAAAAACCGTTTTAGTATGTTCTTTCTCTTGTATTTTGTCATCTTTCCTGAAGTTTTGATAAGGTTTGATCAAAAACTCTGCGTGTTATGAGCAAAAACCCTTATGAGCAAAAAATTGCCGTTTTTTAAAAAATGTTTCATATCTTCGGAAGTAAGAGTGGTACGTTCATTTGAATTTGTACAGTAATTATACATAATATGCTAATTAATTACTGAAATGCATAGCTTATTCCGAGCTATTTTCAAAGAGTTATGGTCAAAAAGCGGTTTTTCTTTCGACCCCCCTTCTTATCGTCCCCCAAATGCAAGGGTAATTTAATTTCAACTTGGAAATGTTCGGTGAAGAATATATTTTGTATGACTAAAGTTAAAGAACAATTGATCACTTATTTCTCGAGTTATATCTAAAAATGTAAATTTTTGAAAGTGTCCGGATACTTTTGGCCACCGAGTGTAGTAGTATTTTTCAGTTCTCTCTACATCCATAAAGCTGCTTTTTTTGCATAGAAAAGAGGCTCTTGTAACCCCGAAACACATATCAGCAGTTATTTTGTAAATATACTGATGTTTTGGTGTGTATTATAAAATACAGCACAATTTTACTAATATAAATAATTGAAAAAATAGTAACAGGCTTTCAAAAGTAATTCTTCAAGTATAAAATAAGTTATAAATGATCAGAGTTTTTTCTTCAAATTTTGTGAAAGTAATACTCAAAGACATTACTATTTTTCACTGCCTCAGTTTAGCTTTTTCTCTCAGAATAGAAATATGAAACTGAGTTAGAGTAAGATAATAAAGGTTAGAGCTGACAATCTGCCTATTGCATGGAAAAAATGGATAATGATTGATGTTGACTTTTTTCATACCAGTCGCTCTTTTCTTCGCAAGATCATGGGAATTTTTCAGTAAACGTCGCCATTGATTTCAGAATTTGAAGCAGCTGCCATACTTTTCAGGTTCTTCGTAAGTAGATCTTAAACAAAATATAATATTTCTAGATCAATAATGGGAGTTGGGGTACAATGGATGTTTAGATCTGAAGAAAATGATTTATGACTCTATAACAATCATTCCTTCAAGTCATTGAGAGTTGTATTTGGGTAATATTCTGTATGATGTGGTTACGGTGGGAGTGCTGTTTCTCGTCAACTATATATATATTTTTTTCGCTTTGTTGAATTTTACTGTTTTTCCAAAGGTGAGAACAAAGAGTTTTTTTCCCTATCATTTCCAAACAGTGAAAATAAAAAATTGATTTTATGTGAAATCTTTCTTTTTGAAGAGCTAATCGTATTGTTCATTAATATTAATTTAAGAACTGTCAAAGATTTGAAACAATAAAATATAGGTAACACCAATAGTTAAATGAATAATGAACCATGGTGTTTGATAGGTTTCTTTTGGACCTTGTCTGTTTTTTTTTTTTTTTTTGAGATTTGCTGCATGATTTTTTTTTTCAAAGGAGGGAAACAAAAATTGTTTTGAAAAAAATGAGACAATCTTCATTGATTATCATAGTTAAAACGTAATGAATTAAAAAATAAAGAAAAACGTGTACATGTTTTTAAACTGTAATTGAAATTAAAACTTTTAAAGCTAATATGCGTTTAAACTAGTCCAATGAAGATATAATTCAGTAAAGAGAGGTGGTTACAACATGATGCTCTAACCATGATGAGTGTGCAATCGCTATCAATTGGCTGATTTTGTACATACTTATTTTCTTACCCTAAAAAAGTCCCATGATTTAGAATCGCTAACTGTGCAAGTAGTTTTTTGACTTTGAATATCTCCTTCTAAGGAACTCAACTTTGAATATCTACTTGAAATCTATAACTTTGAATATCAATATCCTCCGACTTTGAATATTATTCTACTTTACACTGAAGTGACAAAAGTCATGGGATAGCAATATGCAAATTTTCAGATGGCAGTAGCATCGCATAGAACAGGTATAAATGCGCAGTGCTTTTACAGAGCTTTCATTTCTGTTCAAGTTATTCATGTGAAGAGGTTTTAACGTGATGATGACCGCACGACGTGAATTAACAGACTTTGAACGCGGAATGTTAGTTGGAGCTAGACGCATGGGTCATGCCATTTCGGAAATCGTTAGAGAATTCAACATTCCCAGATCCACTGTGTCAAGAGTGTGCCGAGAGTATGAAATTTCAGGCATAACATCCCACCATGGACAGCGCAGTGGTTGACCGCCTGCACTTAAAGATCGAGACCGGCGACGTCTGCAAAGAGTCGTAAATTCTAACAGACAAGCAACACTGCGTCAAATCACCGTAGAAATCAATGTGGGACGTACAATGGACGTGTCTGCTAGAACTGTGCGGAGAAATTTGGATTTCTTGGGCTATTCCAGCAGAAGACCGACTCGAGTGCCTTTACTGACAGAACGACATCGCTTGCAGCGACTCTCGTGGGCACGTGAGCATATCGGTTGGTCCCTAGATGAATGGAAAACCGTGGCCTGGTCCGATGAGTCACGATTTCAGCTGGTAAGAGCCGATGGTAGGGTTCGAGTGTGGCGCAGACCCCACGAAGCCATGGACCCAAACTGTCAGCAAGGCACTGTTCAAGCTGGTGGTGGCTCCGTAATGGTGTGGGCTGTTTTTTCATGGCATGGACTTGGTCCTCTAGTGCGACTGGACCGAACATTGACTGGAAATGCTTATGTGCAGCTACTTGGAGATCACTTGCAGCCATTCATGGACTTCATGTACCCAAACAACGATGGGATTTTTATGGATGACAATGCGCCATGTCACCGGGCCACAGCTGTTCGCAATTGGTTTGAAGAAAATTCTGGACAATTCCAACGAATGATTTGGCCACCTAGATCGCCCGACATGAATCCCATTGAGCATTTATGGGACACCATCGAGAGGTCTGTTCGTGCCCAAAATCCTGCCCCATCAACGCTTTCACAATTATGGACGTCTATCGAGACAGCATGGCTCAATATTCCTGCAGAAGACTTCCAACGACTTGTTGAGTCCATGCCACGTCGAGTTGTTGCACTTTGCCGGGCAAAAGGAGGGCCGACACGATATTAAGAGGTATCCCATGACTTTTGTCACTTCAGTGTATATGTACTAAAAGTTGGCAGTCTTTCCATCTACTATGTATAGAATTCATCATTTGTTCGCTTGATAAAACTATTGTTTTGAGCTTTTTTGTTAAATATAAGTGCAGATGACGGCAAGGGTGGATCCACAATTGCTCCAAGCAAGGGGCGATTGTTTTTTTTTTCTTACTTGCCCCTTTTTTTGCCATGTATCCTTGTTAACACATGCTGATTATAAATGTTTTGGACCATTTTCAAAAATTTCCAGATCAGAGGCTTGAATCCCCACATTTTCCCATAATATTATCAAAGATCAACTAAAATTGCCTTTTTTGAACTTCAAAATCGAAAAACTGCTGGAGAAGAGTCCTTCAAGGGAGGGGTGATTGCCGCATCGCCCCTTCCTTGTATCCGCCCTTGAATGACGGTAATATATTTTAGTAAGAATGGCTTAAAGGGTTCTGAATTTTATTAGTTTAAGCATTTGCAGTAGGATTCAAAGTGTTGCTCTTAAGCTAGCCGGCTTTACTAAATCAGTGATTTATCCAAAATTGCGATAAAGATAGTAAATCGTAAAATTAAGTGGGTAATTGGATGCAATAAAAATTATCATTTTCATTCTTTAGCATTCAGTATATGAAAGCTTCGTTTCAAAAAAATACACAAGAATACTATTTTACAATTGCGATAAATTGGCTTGAAGCTTTTTCAGACGTCCTAACCCTTTGAGACACGCTAATTTTGTTTCAGCCAACATTTTTGTTTCAATATTTTGCTGCCAACTGTTGAACCCACTGCGTCAATCAAATGGAAAAAGATGGTGGCCTTAAACGAAGCCACCGTGACTCAATGGATCAAACTAGCTATTGTCTTATAGCGTGTTAAATATTTTGGCCCTTTATCGTACCCTCTTACAACATCCTAATCTTACAATTCTAATCATACATCGTAACCTTACAACATAGTGCATTTTATTTGAATTTTCAACGCTTAGCATGAAAGCACTCAAACATCACTAATCTTCTAAGTTATTTAATCATTGCACTAAAAAAGTTCTTCCTTGTGCACTTATTATCCAAACGACTAAAAATGAAAAGGAAAATTTACTCAAACAAAGAAACATTATCTAGGGATAGGAAAAAAAGGGGGGACGTATACTCAATATCTCTACCTCCTTTCATGTCTAAGTTCTGAAGTTAAAGAACTTCATAAGTACTCCTATTAGGTTCCATATCGGCTAAAACTGTCTGACAGCGCATATATGATCGTTAGTTCATCGGTCGGGATTAATGATGCTCATCTTACACCCTTTTTTTCTTCCCTGTATGCCCATTTTTCCCATTCAAGGAAAGTATGTGTGTGAGAAAGACATATACTTTATGAAGACCTCCGATCGATTTGAAAGATATCCGGTGTTTCATTTGTTCAGTTTTTCTCTTTTAATGACATTTCTCATTCTGTATTTTCTAAGATGCAATGGGAAGTTGCATCACTTTAGTCTACGTTTAAAACACGTACTTTTATTTAATGAATCATTTAGAAAATGATGCGATGGAAAAATGTCTCTAAAAGTAATTTTTCATATATTTTTTTAAATCATTTTGAATACACTAGGTATAGATGCATTTACTGTCAGTTTTTTTTTTAATAAATAAATAAATAAATATATATATATATATATATATATATATATATATATATATATATATATATATATATATATATATTTCTTTTTTTACATTTGCAATGAAATTATATAGAAGGCAGTGGTTGGAAAAACTACATTTCTCTTGTAGCGAACAAATAAATAAAAGCATACACCGTTTGAGGATTGACCAAAAAAATTCGAAAAGTAGTTTACATTAATAAATTAACTCATTTGAGTATGGAATAGAGTTAGGAATTGTCTTTGAATTTATTGGTTACTGTTCCTTTTTTTTTTCTTTCTAAAATTTGTCCTTTTTAGATTTTTTTCACAATTTTTACGAATATTCGCCACAAGAAATTATTCAAAATATGAAGATTGAAAGAATTCAACCTTCAATTTTTTTTTAATTTCTTGCCTGGGAATATTTAGGAACATGAAAATTATTTGAAGGAATATAAAAATTATAATGACAAATAAACCAAAGACATCAAACAGATAAAATGTATTTTGTCAAAATGATGTATCTAAGATCAGCTCATATTTTTATGGTTCTTATTTCTCATTGCTTCCGCTGCTGCACTCGTGCAAGATTTGCATCAGTCACAGTCAATTAAATCTTGTTTTTTTTTTCTTCGTTCTCTTAAAGAATTTTTTTTTCATTTATTTTTTAATTTAAAAGTAGTTTCCAGAAATCGCTACAAACTACTATTTTTTTGTATCGCGCTACTCACTACTCTACTTTTTTTAAAAAGTAGTGCGCTACACTACAAACTACTAAAAATGTAGCTACTACGGTAGTTTTGCTACTTGTAGCGCGCTACTTCCGACCACTGATAGAAGGTATATAGATGAAGTATAGCATTTACGGTTATTTGACTTCAAATTTGCTACATTATCACTTCTCGAGCTTTTCGACTGCTAACATTGAACAAAACAACGGGATATTTGGATCAGCTTTGCGGGCCTGCATGTGGCAAGCGGGACGTAAGTTGAGCACCACTAGTTTAAAGGACCGAGATCCGTTAGCGCCCGTTTTACAGCAAAAAAGTTCAATATTTCAGTGGGAAATAATTCATGTGTGTTTTACATTACCTATAAAAGTGAAAAAAGTGTTTATTAAACATTTATTTCACTAATGGAATTCTTGTATGTTCGAAGATAATGTATAGAAAATTTAATATTAAACACGCATGGTTTATTTGAAAAAGTTAAACGAAGGATTTACTGCAACTAAACATCAAAACCATTCTCTTAACTCTAAATATGATTCATATAATTCGTATTGCAACAATAAACTTCTAAAAATATAAAGAAATTATAGCATATACATTATTGCAATTTATAATAATGTATACTTCCTCATGATTGCGATTATGATCTTCACATGCAAAAACTAATTTTTTTTTTTCGGTATATGCGAACCTAAACTGCATCCTAAAGATTACATTTATGACTTTATAAAAATACATGGAAGTTAATTACCTGTTACAAAGCTGAAGTTAGTCAAATTATTACAATGAGATAACAATACAACTAAAAATGATAAACACATTGGTAGCTTTTTAAATCTTGAATAGTTCCTCCTTGCGTGTCTCTATCTTATTTGTTTTTCTCAGAAAACAGTTACACAAAAGAACGCACTCGGTATTTCAACAAACTAATAGTTAAGTGTCAATTAAAAATGTCATTTGATAATGCATCATAGCAAGATGCATTAATAGATGCAAGCTTGTACAGATATATCCAAATCCCATAAAATGTATAAAAGCAATTTTACTAATTGTTGTCTCCTTTTATTACCCATTTAAACGTCAGTTTTACGACTAAGTCTTTCAATGGGCTTTGAAGTATTAAAGAATGAGTGCAAGTTTAAATGCCATCAGCCTTTAAAAATGCCAGAACTTTTTCTTTCAACTTGCATTGTAAACGGCGAGAGATAAACAATTCTAACTCGTGTAAGCTTGTTTTATTGGCTTTAAAGTGACATTCTGTCGGAACGGTTCACTCTTGGGTGTTATGCAGAGAAAAAAACTGCATCGCGGTGTTTAATGCCATACCAGTCAATAAAAATAGAGAACTAGCTGTAAATTTTTATCGTGTCAAGCTTTGTATCTTTCACACAAAAATCTATCCGAGTTTGAAAGTTAAATTCTTAAGTTTCAGATATGAATCTTAAAAGCGATGAAATTAATGTTTGTCCATTCAGAAAAATAAAAAGTAAATCATTGTATCTGTATTCGCTTATACAGCTTCAAAAATACTTTGGAGTGCTTTGACTTTTATGGACTTGAAAAATTATGTCTGATTTCATAAATGAGTGGTAATATTATTCATTGTGACTTTTTAACTTGTCACGCTTTGTAGATTTGGGGAAAAAGAGTTATGAATGTATGAGTGTGATATTGGTAGAAATTACTGATCGCAGCTCAAGTAAAATGATCGATTGCTTTTAAACAGAAAAATGAAATGAAACTTCTTTTCAAAATAGTAACTACTAATAACTTTTTATGAATCTTGTTGAAAATTATGCATTTTAACAGAATCAAATGTTTAGTTAAACAAATGCATAGTGTTAGAAACCATTACCAAACAATTGAAAGAGTTTTTTTTTAAAATCGTCTAAAATAATATTTTATATTTAACCTCCTGACGGTTTTGGACGTTCTGTCACGTCCACTGGGGGAACTGTCGAACAACCGGGGGGTTGAAGAAATCAAACAAATGGGAAAAATTCACCATTAAAATTTAAAAGAACTGTAGAGAAGGTTTAATCATATAATACCATTTTTTATTATGATTAATAACTCGCTTGCAAACTTCCGTCGTAGTAAGAAATATTTGTTTGCGGTTTTCTGTTCTACAAATTATGGTTTTTATCGGATTAAATTGATATTGGCGCAACACATAATGCTTCTTCGAATCAGTTAGCTTGAGTTTTTAATTTAACAGAAACAAATATGTACAAGCAGTAAAGTATAGTTAAAGTGTTGCCTACTGTAAGACTGGGAAAATTGCATAACTTACTAGGGTAATTTAAAAGAACTGTAGAGGAGGTTTAATCATATAATACCATTTTTTTTATTATGATTAATAACTCGCTTGCAAACTTCCGTCGTAGTAAGAAATATTTGTTTGCGGTTTTCTGTTCTACAAATTATGGCTTCTATCGGATTAAATTGATATTGGCGCAACACATAATGCTTCTTCGAATCAGTTAGCTTGAGTTTTTAATTTAACAGAAACAAATATGTACAAGCAGTAAAGTATAGTTAAAGTGTTGCCTACTGTAAGACTGGGAAAATTGCATAACTTACTAGGGTAATTTAAAAGAACTGTAGAGAAGGTTTAATCATATAATACCATTTTTTTTATTATGATTAATAACTCGCTTGCAAACTTCCGTCGTAGTAAGAAATATTTGTTTGCGGTTTTCTGTTCTACAAATTATGGCTTCTATCGGATTAAATTGATATTGGCGCAACACATAATGCTTCTTCGAATCAGTTAGCTTGAGTTTTTAATTTAACAGAAACAAATATGTACAAGCAGTAAAGTATAGTTAAAGTGTTGCCTACTGTAAGGCTGGGAAAATTGCATAACTTACTAGGGTAAACTCACTGTGTGAATTGTGTTGATAAGTTTAATAGTTACTTCTATTATCTGCTACTTTACATTACCATTTGCTACTTTAAAATATTTCTCGATATTGTTATCGCATGTCACATTCCAGGAATCTTTCATATTCAAGAACGCAAAGTTTATGCTAACCATCCACTTTTAACAAAACATATTTCTTTCTTATATGACAGGAAATACACTGCTCGACATTGAAAATGCAACACCAAGAAGGAGTGGTCAGAAATTGATGAAATTTGGTAAGAAGACAGAGACAGCATGGAACAATAAGTGAGATTTATTTCAAAATAAATAAGCAAAATTTAGAGCGAGGACGGCGTCGGCTCAGTAAGAAGTAGGACCACCGCGGACAGCGATGCACGAAGAAACACGTCTAGGCATGGAGTCAATAAGCCTGCGGATGGTGTCCCGAGGGATGGCACTCCATTCCCTTTCAACCATTTGCCACAGTTCGTCCTCTGAACGAGGCAGTGGCAGGTTCTGCAAACGGCGTCCAATCACGTCCCACACATGTTCGATTGGTGACAAGTCAGGAGAGTATGGTGGCCAGGAAAGCATCTGTACACCTCGTAGAGCATGTTGGCTGATTCGAACACTGTGAGGCCGGGCGTTATCCTGTTGAAAAATTGCATTTGGCAGACCCTGAAGGTAGGGGATTGCCACCGGCCGCAGTACATTATCTACATATCGTTGGGCCGTCATAGTGCCCCGAATACGAACTAGAGGTGATACGGAATTGTATGCAATAGCGCCCCAAACCATTATGCCACGTTGTCGCGCTGTGGGGCGTTCCACAGTTACTGCCGGATTCGATCTTTCTCCACGTCGACGCCACACACGTATGCGATGACTATCGCTGGACAAACAGAAGCGGGATTCATCTGAGAACACTACGGTTTGCCATTCTGCCATCCACATTGCTCTGGTCCGGCACCATTCCAAACGTTGGAGTCTGTGCTGTGAGGTCAATGGCAGTCTTCGTAGCGGGGGCCGTGATTGCAGGCCACGTGCAACCAGTCGACGGGAAATGGTTCTGGTCGACACAGGAACATCCAGGGTACCTTGCACGTGCTGCAGAATCGACGTACAAGTGACTTGCGGTCCGCCACAGCTTGTCGGTGAATCCGTCGATCCAAGCGGTCTGACGTCACTCTGGCTGCACCTGCACCCCTCAATGTGGCTACATTTCCTCTTTCCAACCATCTCCGACACAGCCGATGTACAGTGCTTGCATCCATCAGCTGCAATTTGACGTATGGAGCAACCTTCCCCTTCTCAGTCCGATCACCATACCCCTTGTAAAGTCGTCTATATGCTGGAAGTGTCTCCGTTGAGAAAGGCGTGGCATTTCCTCCTATCACACGTATCCTCCGAGACAAAAACCAAATTTCTCCGATAATTATTCTGGCAGAAAAACCAACATGAACATAGCCCACTTTTCAACTTCATTCTCTTATATCTTACTTCAAGTGCGTCGGAGAGCAGCGCATTTCATATCATTTGCATAACTCAGTGACGTGCGTCTACGGTAAAATTTGCATGACTTTCTGACCACTCCTTCTTGGTGTTGCATTTTCAATGTCGAGCAGTGTTTTTTTATTTTGTCTGACTGTTTAATTACTAAAAAAAAAAAAAACTTAGTTCAAATCAAAGTTCATATCTTGAGATACCGCATTTATTTACCTTTATTCTCCACAATCAGAATAATTGATGCGTTAAACCGTTTCGATGTTCTTTACGACAGGTAAATGCAGACAAAACTAAAATGGAAACAAGATTTCTTCCTTTAAAAAAACCAATGATTTCAAAGGACCACAAATCTTGGTCATGCCATTAAATTTTCATTTTTATGAGAGGCTCTACTCATGTGTCGGAAATCGTAACGTCCAGTGCGCGAGATAGAATTGATTTTCTGTGCCCCATTCATTACCTGGTGCAAAACCATCAAGTTTTCACGCTTCGTTAGCTCAATATCTAGCAATTGCTACATTCGCCTCTTAAACTGAAGATGAGTTTTTTTTCCTCTCTTTTCAACTTTTTTTTCTGGTATTATGGCATTGTCACAGGTTCAGAGCTTTTTATCTGGATATTATAGAGCAAATGCAGGTCACGTAAACTATATCATTTCTTGAAACATAGAGTTACGACTGAACATTAAGCACTTGCGGGAAAATCGCGCAAAAGCAGTTGGTAGACGAAAATTATTTGATTTGATTTCTTTTATTTTATTTTCTGTTGTTAGTGCTCTTTGGAGAAGAAGATTCGTATGAAAATAAACCAAATTATTGCATATTATTTACAGATAAAATGCGTTTACATTTATTGATGTAAATATCATATATTAGAAAAACATTTTCATAATTGAAAAAAGATTCAGTATATTATTTGTTGCTTTTTAGGTAGCATTTTATTTTATGTGTAAATGTTGTACGAAACATGCACGATGTGGTTGTTAGCAACGTCTTTTAGCAATTGTTGTGTTGAATGACTAACCAATATTTCAGAAGTCAGTTCAAAATTCTAGCTGCATTCTGTGAAATGTTCGTTACATTTTTTATACTCAAAGCGTTAATGTAGCTCTATCCGAATCAGTCAAACAATTTTGACGGTGGACGAAACTTCCGACTTTACAATTTTTATATACTGCACGCTGCAGATTGATATTTTATGCAAATACATGCAATTATTTCCTAATAGTTTCAATTATTCCCGTTTATCTTTAAGTTTGTGTAGAAAAAATTGTAAATAAAAAACATTTGGTTTTCAATGTATTTTAAATCAAAACCATTATTACAAAACATAACTATTCATTTTTGACAAGTTCAAACTTCAATGCTTTTGTACTTCTGTTTAAAAATTTTAATGCTAACAGGATTCCTATAAAAATACACCAATATTCCAACATTTATGATAAGATTTGAAACTTGCAAAAAGGATATTTCATGCTTTACATCAATTTATTTTGCTTTTTATGTTATGAGTTAAGAGCTGCAGAGCAAGAGTAAATAAATTAATAAGCAACTAAAAAAGGATTAAAATTTATGAAATAAGCATTGATTTAGTCTATTGAAAAAACGGATAAAACGCAAGAATGTTCCTTGCATCCATTGTAACTTTTTTGTAACTATTGCTTATGTTTTTTAAATTCAACTTTTCCTAGGATTACAGTAAAAGAACATACGAATGACACCTAGATCAGAAATCACGAAAGAGTGTAGAGAATCACGTGGGGCAAATGGAAAGAACGACTTTTTATCCTTCCCTCTCTTTTTGGTAAATTGTGATTTGTCCTTTGTGTCATTTTACTTTGTGAGATTAACTGGGTATAAAAAAATTAGAATATAAATGTAACCCAACTGTGCCCCCCCCCCCAATATGCATAAGAGAGCTTTTTTGATGAAAAATGATTGCAATTTATAAGTAATTTTCCTCTATTGTTTTTGTTGTTCTTTTTTACCAACTGGCTCGCAATTTGGGGTGCTCTGCTTCATTTTTTCAACTGCACCATAATTTGTTTTTAAGTCCCACTTCCACAGCGCACATATGCATCCTGTACAGCACCCATTTATAGGGTATGCAACCATTCACAGCACAAAACACATTCACACAAAGAAAGGACAAGGACAAGAGAGCAATCCCATCCATGACCAAGCTGAGATTCAAACCCGGAATCACTCTATCCGTAGTCAGACTTCTCCGATCTCTTGAAAAAGGTGGCCACTTTCCCCCGTTAAACCTATATTAAAAAAAAAAAAAAAAAACTGCACCACAATTGGAAAATCTCTAATAACTGGACTTCTATAAAAGTGTTTACATTAAAACAGCAACTGCAGTAATGATATAAAATCTCTAGTAAACTGGACTTCCATAAAAGCTTTTACAATAAAATAGCAACTGCAGTATTACTAGAATATCTTCAGTAAACTGGACTTACTGTCTGATTTTCTTAGGTTAAGCCTCTCGTGTATTTACGCATGTGTCAGGTCTTCCAAAATAGGGGTGATAGGTAAGATAACAACAAGAGGAAGAATAATAAGAAGCATTTTGAGCCGTACCAAGCAACGTAGAACGATGCTAATTTCAAATGCATAGTTTAGTTGAATGTGTCGAAAGGATAAAAAATTCAAGTTCTAAATTGAAAACTTCGGAAAGTTCCCATCCACAACCCATCACCCCTCAAGTGGAATCGTTCGCGAGTGCTAGGCGCGGTTTTCATGGACGGGCAGTATATTAAGTTTTCTAATAAAGGTGCAGCTTACTTTTTCTTTTGCAACGCTGTCAATTTTACTTAAAACATTATTGTATTGTGTTGCTAGAAAAGTTTTTGCTATCCCTGTTCCCTAGAGGTATTCTAGTAGTAATGCAGGCAGTATTTTACAACGAACATTTTGGGTTGAAAAAATTTAAAACATAACATGCAGTATCAAAAAATCACTAGACGTTGTTAATAAGATAACTTACGTAAAAATATATATATATATACGTCGGAAGTTCTACTTCTAGTTTTAAAACTGAAGCAATATATCTCGATGAATAATTTTGCTTCTAGATAATACAACATCGATTATCACCTCAATATATTGTTGATTAACTGTCAAATATAATGCTCCATGTATGAGTACATTACTATTTGGGAGATGTTCCCATTTAACTGTTATCACGAAAACTTTTGTCAGAGTGCACTTATCATTTCAGCGTGAATAATTATATTCAAGTGAAGCATGCAGCTTGAAGTGATCGAACAGACAAAGAGAAGAAAAATAACGAAGATATTGATTCACTTCTAAGGGGTTGAAGAGGCTTTCAAACTATCGTTCGAACTTAGTATCCCTTCATAAGAAGGAAACTTTTATTTAATCCATTAGCCAATACTTTGTGTCCATAAAAGTTATGTGTACCCAGCAAAATAACTGATTCGGTAAAGCTCGATTTAGAATGTAAGCTGTTACTTAGAATGTTTAAAGGTAAACGCGCTGAGCTGATTAGAATGAAGCAGTTTGGATCGGAATATTATCCTTTCGAGCGCCACTGATTGAAATAAAGCTCTATTAAATTATGCATAAACAAATAAATTATGATCAAACGAATGAATGCCTGATGAATACCTGATTAGCATCATTTACCATAGGCCTGATCAAAGATAACCACTGATTAACTAACTAAAGGATTCCTTTTTTCTGGAATTTCGGTGACCGTGACGAGACCCACTACTTCACAGTGTCCTTGAGTTTGCCGTCCAAAATGAAGCTCTTCCATTTCAGGTGCTTTATATAAGAACCTAACTTACAGAAACCGCAAAGTGTATTATACTGCACTACTGTATTATACTGTAAAAACAACAGTATAATACTGGTGACACAGCTCTTGTTTAAAACTGTAAAATGCACAGTAATAAAGTGTGAAACTAGCAGTTTTACAGTTTAACATTGTAAACTAGCAATTTTACAGTTTATTACTGTAAACTAGCAATTTTAGTTTACTACTGTAAAATTAGATATTTTACAGTCGATTGCTGTAAAATTAGCTGTGTTATACTGTAAACACAATGCCTATTTTTTTGCAGTGTAAGGCATAAGAAACCGATGATGATCTTAGATAAAACTTCTAAAAACTTAAATTTTAAAATGTTGGGAACAAAAACCTGATAAAACTTGATTCCAAGTATCCGAAAATAGATTTATTTGCTTCTTAGCCAAGTTCTGAGCTACAAGAACTCCACAAGTAGGTCCATTAGACACCATACGGGACGAAATACTGGCAGATCATATATATAATCGTTAGTTCCTTCACCGGTTGAGATAATGATAGCCATCTCTTTCCCAAAATCTTCTTTCTCTTTCTCCTATACGTTCTTCTTTCATAAAAAGCAGAAAACTTTTTTATGATGGATCATATCGATTTCCTGGAAGAAAAGAATCAGAAGTTCTGGATTTTTTTCTCTCCTTTTCGTACTTTTACGAAGTGTGAAACTTAGATTTATACATGAATATGTATAGCTACAGAAGAAATATGTTAGTTTAATAGATTATAAAACTCAAAATTGAGAGCACTTTTCTTTTTTTTTTAAAGTTTAACTAGCTAAAGATTTATTGAAAGTCCAGTAAGTGTTAACTACTGTACTTTCAACTTAATACTTTCTTCATACGAAAAAAAAAGAAATTGAAACCCCAATATTGTTCTTCATTGTATGTTTAATAGCTGAAATTCCAATTTTAATTTAGAAATCTGCATCTCTAATCATTTTTTTTTTACTTAAAAAATAAAATTCAGGAGGCTCTTGATTTTTTCCCCACTGCTTAAAATTTACTTTCTGATGATCCCATCAGTTTATTCTTCTCTCATAAATTAGTAATAATTACGTAGCCCTTGTTTCTAAGAAAAGCATTCTTTTTTTTAAAATCAGGAATCTCTAAAGTTCTTCTAAACATACACATTATGAAATTTTAAAAAGAGATCCGTAACTAGTGAGAGTATTTACTAATAGCGCTTGAGGCGAACCATAATGTGCCACTGCAATTAACAGGACCTGGGCAAGATACAGAAGGCATAGAGATATAAAAGAGAAATATTTTTAATTTGGCATGAAGTACTTTTGTTCCAAAATGCGTATTTTCACAGTAATTAATTTTATTTTTCCCCTAACTTTATGCTATCTTCATATGTAAATTTACAAGTTAAAGCAGTATTAGTATAGATAATAATAAAAAATATCGAAATAAAATAAATTCGCGTTTTTTAACAAATGCCGTAAAACGTTCGTTCAGCAAAGCTTACATCCGTATTATATAAAATCAATATAAGATACCATCAATATAATAAGTCAGCCAACCAATTACGTTTCTAATAGAATAACGGACGGTTAAAAATGGAGAAAAAACTTAGTAACTTTGAGCGACCTTTGACTTTTGGGACAAGAAGCAACAAAAAGTATTTATCCCCTAACAGTTTGGGTGGGTTTAGTAGACACTGAACATTTGTAACTGTCTTGATTCACTCTGTAGGGAAAAGTATTTGCAAAGGTAAATCGGTATGCTTTTCTATAGGAAAAAAAATCCAAGTTTGACCATCAAAAACTTGAAGATTTTTTAAATATTAAATGAAAAAATTAAACAAAGTAGAAAACTCGTGCCTAATAACTTTACTTAAAGATCCAATCCCGAAAATTTTAGCAAAATCGAAAATGCGGGCTATTCAGCCTGCCTGACTTTTACCAGAACTAGCTCTTAATAACTATCTGAATGAACACCCTAAAGTAGCTTATTCCTCTAGCATTGAACTAAAATACTTTCTCGTTCTAACCCTTTTTGTTTGTAAGTAACAAGTATTTTAACATAGCAGTATATTCTAAAACACCAAAGCTATAACAGCATGTTTTTTCTTTTTTTTCATGTCTTCGCGTATTTTGTTATTTTTAAAACAAAAATGTACTTAAGATATGAAATTACAATACGTAACAACTATTAAAACAAATAAACATTGTTTTATTTTTTTTCAACGTGTTTAGTACGATGATTTTATTTTTTAAAGCATATTAGCACCTTATATTATATCTATGTTTCAATGATCATGAATTAAGCATTGCCTTTAGTCCTTGTAATATGTTAACTATAAGCACGTGAAAGACATCCTTATAAATACATTTTATAATCTTTTACCTTTAACAACACTTAATTCAGCGGAAACTTGGCAATGACATGAACATGTACTGTTTAAAATGGTTAACATCTTTCGTAGCACATTGCCTTTGACAGATGTAATTTTTAAAGAATATGTAGCAACAATCAAGTTTTCCAGTTTTGTACAAGAGTTAAACTTACAGTAACGAACATTTGCTGAATACTAATACTTAAATCCGTCATAATGGAAATGATGCTTAACTATAAGATGTGAATTGTTTTTAGTAGTTTAGAGGACACAATAGTGTTATCACTGATAATGAATTCGTAGATTTTGTGAAGGTAATTATTTTCATGTTATTTCTATCACGTTATTCATAGAAATAGAACCGTCAAATAAATTTTACTTCAAGAAATGTATGGAATAATACTTTTCAATTTATTCGTACAAGTACTACATTCAAATTTTCCAATTCTGATATCCTCAAATCTGCTTTGTTTCAAGGTTTATGTCATTTCGATCTCTTTCTTTTTTCTAAGAAAAGTAATATAATTTAAGACTGAATTAACTCATGTTGTGCGTAACTTAATTTAACGCTATTTAATATACAATACTTACCTTTGTTTAAATCTACTATCTTTGGCAATTTTAAACAAAACAAGTTGCATTCAAATGTAAGTTTAAATTTATGCAAGACAATACAATATCTTACAATAAATATAAAGTAAATCTCAAGCTGCGTGAAATGTATCAAGTATTTAAATAAGGGATTAATTAGAATGTACAAAAGCAGACATTTCCCCAAAATCTTAAACCTAACCTTTTCAAGCAAATATTGTTCAAAATTTAATATTTAGCTAGATATTCCGTAAACATGGTTAATAGTAATTAAATTTAGAAAGAGTTACTTAAGATACATACATAAATACTTGCTTCATTATTTTATAATGAACATGAGTTTTAAACGTACCACAATTGTGAAATACGTCGGAAAATAAAAGCTCACTTATTGTTTGGGGCCTATACCTTTAATATGTGCTCCTTATTTCTTCAAATACATAGCAATTGATTACCTGAAGGAAAAAAAATTAAATGATTGAAAAACGCAGCGAACAGCTTTTAACAGCATATTTAGAAAAGTTAAGACAGATTATAGTTACATGTATGGTTTGTTAAACTAAAGTATTTTGTATTTTTTACTGTATATTTTCGTCGCATTTAAGAAATACAGTAAGTATATAGTTATTACCAATTAGTTCTAGGTAAATATTAAGTTTGTAAATACATGTATTAAAAATTTAAAAAAAAAAACATAACCAGAAAAATGCAGTTGATAAAAGCAATAACCAGCAGCACATTTAACACCACATTTATTTCCACATTTAAAATATTTTTAATATAATCAAAATTGCGTATCTCATTTATTATTCAGGTTCTTATCAAAAACTAATGCCATCACATAACCAATTCAATTTAATAACACAGAACAGCAAATCAATTCTTCCGCACTGTTAATGGCGCTCCAATGCACTAAATAACCAAGTTCAGAACTAGCTTCCTCCGTATCAATGAAATCAGATATGAGTTGTTGCAGTTTTGTGGCCTTCTGTTGGAAAATCGTTGCCAGAAAAGAGACGATCCTATTACCACGTATCGCGGGAGCATCCTTTCGTAATATCCTTTATCACTTGCTAGCATCTACTTAAATCCTCCGGATATAGTTTTGCAGACAGGGACGAAATGTAGAACGGAATCGAATCTCATAATGAGATCTCAGCTTTTCCTCTGCAACGAAAAATAGTAATTGGCATGTCATTTTCTGCTAAAGATTTAAGCTATTTTCGATAAAACTTTTAAGTAATGTTTTTAAAGTTTGAAGTCACTGTAGAAGATTTAGTTTTTGCTTAAGATGTTTACATTACCGTAATTTTCGTTGGGTCGTTTTTTGTAGGAACATATTAACTAGTTGTCAAAGTGATATTTTCATAGAAGATAGATTTCGAAACTGAATCGCAAAGTAAGTAAATTGTGTTTCGTTAGATTCCAACTATAGAACAAAATCAATAAAAAGAGCTGCTGTTTTTTGATTTTGATTTAATTTGTTGACTTGGTTTTTCTTCGGTTAATATGATTAAACGTTTGCTTTACGATGACCATGAGTCTTTCATTCATACATTAATTTATTTCTGCATGATAGAGTTTTTTTTGTTGAATTGCACTATGTATAATGATGTATGTTCTCATCAATAACTTTCAGCTCAAAAAAAAAATCCAAAAGTATATTTACTTGAGTATGTAATTATTTATAAAACAAAAATATTAGATCGTTTCATTTAAAGTTACATTCAATTAATTTATCTGTTGAAAGTTTTATTTATCACTATATTTTAAAAAATATTTATTCACAAGAGATTTACATGACAATTCTATTCACAATAGATATACATGATAATTCATTCGTTTTTGGGCTTATCGTCCTCAGTTTAGCTCAGTAGCAGAACTATTTATGTCCCCACATAATTTTTAACATATTCTTATTAAAGGAACTTTGACAGATTACGCAGTTGATGACTTTTAATCTGATAGTTACATGAACAGATATGTTAATTAAACAAGATATCCGACTTTTAAACCTTAACAAGGCAGATTAATCATGAACAAAAAAAATCATATACTATTCAGTAACTTAACTACCCTGCCTAACATTTTGAAAGGTTAACTTTAATGACATGCAATTAAAAAAAAACACACTATTCAAAGGATTAATTTACAAATATTTTTATTTTATTGTAATTAAACCGAATACCTTTCAATGCTTTGAAAAATATGTCACTACCTCAGAGAATCAGCAAGACATCTATATCCAGGTATTAACAGTTAAGATATCGCACATTTGCTTTGAAGCAATTAACTATATCTGTTAGCGTCTAATAAGAAACTTCCCCAGTCATAATACTCAATTATTGTAAAGGATTGAAAAATTGAGCTACTCTGCTATGATCATAATATTTAATATGTTTTTTTCATTATGCCTAAAGAACCAGCTAACATAAAATAATAACGTCGTACTTCAAGTGATTATTGAACTTTTAGCTCCGAAACTCTCGAAAAAACAGTACTTTTGAGTTGGCAATAGCATAAAGTTTGTGCGTGCATCGAAAAATCAGAAACTTTGAAGACAGTATGACATACGCTTTCAGTAATTAATGGCAAATCATCAGAAAGCCAATACCGCATCATTAATTAATATATAGTCTACAATCTTAACTATTATCTTACCTTTCTCTGTAACTCCAGAGTTGTATTAAGTCCTTATAAACGGTTACAGTAGGATTTAATTGTAGTATTGCTATCGCTTTGGCAGTAAAGTTAACGGATCTTACATATACGAAGCAGGTCTCATCCCCTAGATAATTGCCTTTTTAACAGTATAAGCTAGGCAAGATGCAGATGTGTAATATTGGCCGATATTTTAACTTTATTTTGATTTTCTCTAGGGATTCCGCGCGTTCAGGCGGTGCAAAACTCTAAAGTTATAAACATGAAATTTAAGTCACTTAGCCACAACGTCATTCAATCCAAATTGTTGTCACATCCAAGTAGTATACTGTAGTGTTTAGGGGATATGATTATTAACTTTTGAACCAGTTTTACTTCTTTTTGAAAAGAAAAATGTGCCAGTCAAGAAGATTATACTTTCGTACAAATTCCCCTTATTACATGCCTATTAACAAAACTGCTAACAGTGTAAAAGAGAAAAATCGACATATTCCTAATAACCACAAAGGGAGTTATTCATTTTATTTATTTTCCGATAATATACACGGCTGAATATCAAGAAAAGTGCTAATTTAAGTCACAAATGAATTTCCCAAGCACTTCAAAATAAAAACAAAAAAATTTTATATTTTCATACTGCAAACTTTGTCGCACATACAATATATAACAACATTTTTAGACTTTGTTTTAATTCGTGACAGTAGAACTATTTTTATTGCTTCAATATCATGTCGGCAGCGCGTCACACATTCGAGTCGCAAATTTTAAAAAAATCCTGTGGATTGTAAAACATCGCAGCAGAAACATATACTGAAAGAAATAACGTATTTCATGTTCGTCTATGAAGATTAACTCTTGTGTTTTAGATAAAATGAATTTACATACATAAAAA
Source organism: Uloborus plumipes (assembly GCA_038373865.1). Classification (NCBI taxonomy): domain Eukaryota; kingdom Metazoa; phylum Arthropoda; class Arachnida; order Araneae; family Uloboridae; genus Uloborus; species Uloborus plumipes. The sequence continues at coordinate 117,691 of JAXGGA010001140.1, forward strand.
AATGCGATTTCTGCTTGTCACAAGTTTTCAAACATGACGAAAGAGCAAACTTCCGCGATGACAAAAAATTCAAGACAAAAAATTTTTTGGTATTAATAAAGTACGATGGGTTAAGCCCTAATATATGATGTTTAAGTTTCGATCAAAAGTTTTCATTTCAGTTGCATTAAATTACAGGTAAGATTAGTTCAAGCTTGACTTTTCTGTTTCTACCAAATGAAACGTCATGTCGGCAGCGGAAATTAAGACACAAAATAAATTAATTTTTCAATCTATTTTTCAGAGTGGAAAATAAACCTATTGCCATGAACATAATAAGGGGTTTTTATTCTCGAATCTTTAATTAGGAATTTTTAGCCATCATATTGCAGGAAATTTGTAATGTCGGCAGCGTCGAAGTAGAAGATATTTGATACGGAACTGCTGCGTGCGTTACCGATGTTTTTTCGCAATTCTTTCATCCATGTTATGAGTTTGTTGAGTTTAGTTTTAAAGGGCAAAGATAAATTCAAGTGCATTGTTTTTCCTGCCAAATTTTCCCATTATTGGAAGCAGTTTATTTATTGTTTTTTTAAATGCTTCAAAAACATTAATTTTTTCTCAAAATTTAAATTTTCAAACAAAACTATTGCAATTTTGTACCCTCTTTTCTTTTACATTAATATATTTAGACCTTTGTTCGTAACTACTGCACCCAAAAATATAATTTTGTTTTAAAATGGAAAACTTACGAACATTTTAGTGAAAATCATCCTCCCCGGCCAAACTCTGACTGTCCTGAATTAATTTCGTTTTTTAAGATTGTGTGAAGAATTTTACTTTATTTTTATTTTTTTTAATTTTGAACCCATTTTTCTGTTTGAAAAAAACTTTGTCGCAGTTATTTAAACTTTAACTAACTTTTAATTAGTCTATTATTTCATTTATGAAACAAAAAAGCGTTCAGGCTGCGTAAATATTATTATATTCTAAGTAATAATTATTTTCTTTTTAAACATAATAGGCAGTGAAAGCGTTTACTTTTGACCACTAAGTGTGAAATCTGTAATATTTGTCAAATCGGTAGCATTCTCACCATGTCGGTAACGCTCAAAGACAACCCCTCTAAAATGGGGGTAAACGTTCACCTTGACCATGCTTCTAATTAAAAATCTTTTTTTTTACTAGTGTGCATTCAAAATACTCTATTAATTTTATTTTCTGAGTATGTTTAAAAATTGAAAATTTCCATGGTCAAATTGGCACTTTTCCTGATATTTACCCACACGCATTTCATTTGTATGGAGTTGTCTTTTATTGAGAAGCTGCTGAAAATTGTCTTCAAAGTGTCGTTTTATATTGATATTTTAGACACTTATTCTTGGTCAAAACTGCATAATATCTTGTTCAGGAATCCACTCTATACTGTATCCAAAAATATTCTGCAATGCAATAAATGTTTTAATCAGTATGCGCTATCGGCAATAAAAAAAATCAAGTAAGTAATAATTTTATAGTTATTAATAGACTAAGAAAGAAAAAAGAAAAAAAATAGTCTCCTATTTCCATAGAAATACCTTATACCACTGAATTTGTTTTACTCAATAGACAACATTTAGAATTTAGCTCGAAATCAAAACGACCCAGGTTCGTATCCTCGCAATGTAGTCGTTACTTAAGAAACGAGAAGATGAACTGCTTGAGATATATATGAACTTAATAAGAATTTTTATGCATATTTCTACTAAGTGTGTGACAGCCACCATTAACATTACACCAGGAATGCTTTTATTTCTTGAGCTGAGTCGTACTTAAAAGTGTTAGTTAAAAATCAACTGGTGAGCAAAAAAACGTTTTTCAGTACTTAGTATCCATAGTAAAAATTTATCAAAACGAATGTCGTGACATTAGAAGATGTTATAAATATTTCTAAATGTTACAGAAAAAGAAAAAAAATGAATTCATTAATATTATTATCAAAACCTTAATGTGTTATATACTTTCAACAAAACAAGAAAATCAACCAAATATTACGTCGGTTTTGTTTACGCTCTTCATTTGCAAATGCAAACATGATTTTGTTTCAATATGTATAAATCTCTAAAACTGAACCACGATGTTTGCTGCAAGCAATCTGAAAATTTGACATGGAATAAACATGTGAGAACTATTTTACATAAATGATAAACTCGATATTTAACTAATAGAATACTGCAAACTATCACAATTTTTCAGTTCATGAATATGAAATTATGCTGTATTGTTTCACCTCAGTTTTCTTCTGAATAATGATAATACTCATATTACAATGCGAAATTCAAATTACAATCAAATACTTCAAGAAGATATTAAGGAGAACCATAATTCGATGTTATTACATATAAAGGAGGAAGTTTGAAATTATATGAGCTATCCTTCAAATTTTATATAACGAGCCCAAGATGAAATATTTAATATAATCCATTTTCAAAAGACTGAATTTAAGTTAATAAAAGGTAAAACATGTAATAAAGAAAAGTAAAACCCCCTCTGTTATTTCAAACTTTTATTTATGTACTTTTTATATTTGTTATTTTGTAACAGCATCACATCTTTTTTTTTTGTTTAACTTAAAAATTAGTTTTTATAAAAAATCTCAGTTATAATATTTTCGAGAGGAAGGGACTTTTTTTTTGTAGGTGTTAAAGCTTTAGGATAAACATTACATTAGTAAATGTTTCTGCAAATGCGAAGGAAATAAAAAACTAAGTTCACCTGCTCAAATCAATCGATTGTCTGTTAAAAAATAATTTTTCTTCTGTCCCCATAGCGCTCAAAATCAACAAATTTCTAAAAAAAGCTGGACGGGTCTGAAACCGCATCACATGCTCAAACTAATCCCTGTAGCTATTTTAGAACCAAAGAAAAAAATAAAATAAATAAATCTTGTGCTTATATACTTTTACCACCATGCTTCATAATACATTTAATATGTGTCGTTAACATTTCCTTCGCAAAAGTACCCTTCACTGTTAACTACCATATTGAACCCAATACTTTATTTCACTTGATAGCAATAATCACTTAAGCCATTGGAATGAATTAGAAGAATAAAAAAATCTCCCTGTGCTAAATATCCAGAAAACGGCAAGTGAAGCGGTATAAAAATGGTGTGGAAGAAACAATGAGATTCGGCTAGCTTAACGAAGAAGCTTTTTTACGCCTGAAAAAAGAAAGAAATCCCAGAAACTCTAGATTACGTTAATGCGTTTAAGAGAAATTCTAATGCCCCGGAAGAAGATTACTACAGGACTAAGAAAATTCGATGCTGCCCTATACTTTGCCTCTTAGTAAAATGCTAAAAAACGGCCAACGAAAATCGGGTCTTTGTAGCTGTTATGCAAATTCAAACTTCTTCGAAAGGAAACTACTAAAGAAGAGGAGAAATTTAGAAGTGCACATTTAAATATAAGCATTTCAGGACTTAAGTACCTCTATTTTTTTCTGTAAATGTGTTTTGTGTCACAAGTGGGAGATGTAAATTCATTATTTTCTATCACAGGTGTTTTTGTTTCAATTGTACTTTAATGTACAAATTGAAGAGTCTCTTTGAAAGCGTTTTCTATTTTTTTTTCTTATTAAAAATTTTGATTTTCCAGATTGTGATTTACCAGCACCAAGTATTTTGAAAATGGTAAAGAGTAAAGTAGTTAGAATAGTTTTAAAAGTTTGATTTTAAAATCATTAGAGTCTAAGTAATGTGAAAAATCGAAAAGGAAAACTCCTAAGTTTCCAAATGTTTGAATTATTTGCTAGCATAAGTATTTTTTTCCCTTTGAAATTTATTACTTTCATAGATTATTTTTAAATAAAAACAAAACCACCTGCAAAAAACATTTAGGAACTAAAAGTCAAAATAATAATAACAATAAGTATAATAATAATAATAATTGGTTACAGTTACAGTACAATCTCCTACCTAAACCAATGAATCATTTTTTTTATGATTCCAGTACAAAAATTTAACAAAACACCCACTTATAACATAAACACTACTTTTAAGTAAAAGCGATGAACTATTTTAATAGCTCACTAATTACCAAAGATTTTTTTTACTTTTAATCATCTTTTGAAGTCGATGCCCACTAAAAGCTATTACTTAATCTAACTGATTTGGTTTGTTTTGAAACCCAATTTTTACCTTTAGTTAAATTAGTGTTTAATTCGGGATTGGATAAAAGGCCAGCAAGGTAAGGACGTAGTTCATTTGAAGTACCTACTTCAAAAAGAGATTGAACACCAAGAAGATGTATATGACATTAATATAGTTTAGCATTTAGTAATAAAAATTAGTGTTTATTTTATAAGTAGATGCTTCGTTTGAGGGGTTTTTTTTTTTTTTTTTGTACTAAAAATTACATAAAATATATGAGTCACGGGTTCGGGTAGGGATGAAAATGTAACAAATTACTTTTTTGTTCTTGGGTGGTTTTTTTTCTTTCAAGGCGGTTTTGTTTTTATTTAAAAATAATCTATGTCATTCTTGTTAGTGTTAATGTATTGCAAAAAAAAATATGATGCTACCATCACAAAACCTCACATTTTTTCATATAAATGCTTCATATTTAAAAAACTTAGTTAAGGTTAGAAAAATTTTAAGTAAAAACTAATCATCGTTCCTGTATGGGATTTGTTTATGCGCTGATTTAGTTAGAACCATTTAAATGTTAACGTTTTCTCGAACTAATTTATGTTTCAGATGGCTCTCGTAACTCGTGATAAAAGTCGTATCGCTTTACTTGGCCTCTTTATAGATAGAAACAAACCACTAGAGCAATGGTAGTTCATGTGTTGGCTTGAAACAAACCTTTACTCAAAAATTTTATTGTCATTACTATTAATATAACTGTTTTATGACACTCACTTACTTTAACAATGGGTATCATAATTACTCATTTAATAGGAAAATTACAAGAAATTAACTGTTTTTACTCATGCGTTTTTTCCAAAGAACAAATATGGTCAAGAAAAATTATGGAACCTTTGTTTGGCCTTACTTGTTTTTTGGAAGCTAAGTTAGACCACTCGCTTATCCATTAGAAAAATAAGCACCAAAATGAGTCCACTAAGTGAGACGATATAAGCTATCAAGCAACAAGTTGCTTTAATCATGAGCGTAAAATTTGAAGAGTTCCCTACATTTCTCCAGTATATCATAATCCGATCCGGACTTTATGACTATGGGACTACCTGGGAGACACACCAGACAAACATTAAAAAAATAGGTTTCGAAATTAGACGCCATTTGTATACACTGCGAAAATAGATGTTGTTTTTACAGTGTAATACAGCTAATTTTACAGTAATAAACTGTAAATTGTTAATTTTTCAGTAATAAACGGTGAAATTGTTAATTTTACTGTAGTAAACTAAAATTGTCAATTTTACAGTGGTAAACTATACAATTGCTAATTTTACAATAGTAAAACTGCTAGTTTACAGTTATAAGTTATAAAATTGCTAGTTTCAGTTTATTATCGTGCCAGTTTACAATTTTACAGTTTTAAATTGGAACCTCTACTGCCAGTATTATACTGTAAAAACAACAGTTTTTTTGTAGTGTAGAACGAAAGGATTGAAATAATGAGAAACGCTTTTATATCCACGAGTACTCTTCACTTTGAATAATGCTGAATCTTACAACAGGAGCGGTTTTGGTACCGACGTGAAAGGTAGCGCGTATTTTTCAGATACGATAATGAGAAATGTAAATGTTAATAGCTTAATTGAGGTAATTATGTTGCAATTAGGCTGGAGTTGATGAAAACATTTCGTTTCAACAAATAATTATGTAACGATAAGAAGCCGTATTTTACTGCAGTGCATCATCTAGATACTGGTGTCGGAAGGTTAAATTATTCAGTTATCATAAATCTTTCTTTTTAACCGTTTAGTTTTACAATAATATTACAAACTTATAGATTTTCCATCTACCAGTAATCGTGGTATTTTAGTCACATTCGCGGTGCCTTAATATTTGAAGTGCTTCTCTTCCAGGTAAAGATCTATATCATTGTCCAAACAATGAAACTGCAAGCAAAGTTTTATATTCGAAAGATGCTGGCGTTTGCAGAATCGTAGTTGTAATGTTGAATGTTTTGGCGTCGATAAGCCTCTGAATTATAAGTGTTTTTTTAAGCTACCCATAAATTCTTATTTTACTGAAATTTTTTAAGAAACTTTTACAAAAATGAAATCGAAAAAATCGTTTTGAAAATATAATCTATGACGAAAACGGTAAATAGTCCATATGATCCAAGATATGAAATGGTGCTAGTGTCTAGACTTGCCGCTTGACATCCTTGAGCTGTACACTTATTATTATTTACACTTATTCGATACTGAGATTCATGTTATGGATATCAAGAGCCTTCCCAGAAACCAGTCTTTTGAAGTTTTCCATCAGACGAGCTCTCTTGAGATAAATAAATATGCTTTGAATAATTGCAATATGAAAACTAATAAAATGGGTTATATTGACGTAGGGTAAGCTGAAACTGCAATCTGTTCTAACCATTTGAGTAATCGTTTTGGTAAACCAAATTAAATTCAATTTTAGTGACTTACTCTTGGCATAATCTAAAGTCTATATTGCTTAGTGAATTTTCTCTAATGAAATATATAAATTACAGCTCTAAAACTTAGATATTCAAAGATGACTTAAGAAATTAATTAATGCGAATGGTAATAAGTTAACTAATCATTATTATACTTGTATAAGTTTCTCGAAATCCGTTTACGTTCAGTCAATTCTCACATTATCTAAAAGTGTATCAGGAAGTTATGGAAGTGATGTGAAAAGGGTCATTCCACGTCAAATCGCCTAAGGCTATGTGCCGTCATGTCTGGGATTTTGTTCAATATTTTTTTACGGATAGATACCTATGAGATAAACTCAAATTTTTTTTTTTTAGATTTTTTGAACAAAAATTTAGGGTTGTAGAATTTTTTGAAATTTTGATTTTTTCAGAATTTTTGCTTTTTTATTTTTGGTATGCATTTTGAAAAAGCTCTATAACTTCCTCATTTTTCATTAAATTAAGCCAGTTTAAGTATCATTTTAAAGCTAATTATTTTCTCCTTCAATACTTGTGACAAAAATGAGATTGTGAAAAACAGAATTTTGCCAATGGTCCATGCTGAAGTCAGATTTTGTGTTTTTTCAATTGGTATGTTCAATAGGTCATATCTCCGGAGTACCAACTAAGAACTGCACAATTTTTTTTTCAGTGATGACAACATCATATACATTTTATGTATAAAAAATTTAGGAGGGTGTTTTTTGTTGTTTTGGAATAAAAATATCAAGTGTGTTTTTTCAGTTGGTATAATCAATAGGTAATATCTCCGGACTACCAACTAAGAACTGCACGACACTGTTTTTCTGTTATGACAACATCATACCCTTTTTATGTATAAAAAATTAAGAGGGTGCTTTTTGCAGTTTTGGAATAAAAAAATCAAACGTGTTTTTTCAGTTGGTATGATCCATAGGTCATATTTTCGGATTACCAGCAAACAACTGCGCCATTTTTTTTCCATAATGAAAATATCATGATGTTTTTATGATCAAGAAATTAGAAGGAAGTTTTTTTGTTATTTTGAAATAAAAATATAAGATGCTTTCTTCAAAAAACTTTACTTTAAAATCAACTTTTGAAACTTAAATTTGAGATTCACTCAGCATCACACGTCACAAGCAGATGAAAATGTATCCTATTTATTACATTCAAATACTTGTTGGTAGTTTTATATTGTTCTATTGCTTGCATGCTTTGTTAGTGAAAAGTCACTGCATAATTATTTTACTCTTCAGTAATTATTTGCTAGCCACTCCATCAACCGATAGGAAATACGATAAAGTAAATTGGAATGTCTTTAAATATACTTTCATTCATAGTTTGACAAAAAAAAAAAAAAAAGACTCGCGAGCTCTTGGTGGTTGGAAAATTTCTATATTTGGTTTCCATTATTCTGAAATCTACGTAACATTTTATAATTTGTTATCAAATGAAAGCATAAAAATTTCATGAATAACAATCTTTATTTCTACGATGTTCCGACAGTGGCAACAAAAGGTTTTTCAAACACGGAAACCTTCTTCACTAATATACTCTTCGTGTCTAATGGCTTGAAGAAGTGATTCTCTCTGCTGCCTACTATTCTTAAGGCTCTTTCATATCTTTGCTTTAAAAAATCTTCATTTGCAACCACTTCCACTGCTGTAACGAAAAACATCTGCATCCACTTTATGTTTTGAGAGGCAAATTGAAATAGATCATGTGCATTCAAAATCTGCCTTCCACAGTTCTAATCGCAAGCCGTTTTATTGTGCCCCCTACTCCATCGCTTGCATTCTTGCCATGACTCGTGGTAAAAAAATGCCATTCAGCTGCCAGGTCGTGGTCTTCCTTGTGATAGCATAGTTTTATTTTTTAATTTTACCCAGTTTTTAAACTTATCGAAAACTTGATTTTTAAAGAAATTTGCTTCAAAAATTTTTTTTTTAAATTTCAGAACAGAAAAAAACACCCTTCTAATATCTTGATCATAAAAACATTATGATGTTTTCATTATAGAAAAAAATGGCGCAGTTGTTAACTGGTAATCCGGAGATATGACCTATAGATCATACCAACTGAAAAAACACGTTTGATTTTTTTATTCCAAAACTGCAAAAAGCACCCTCCTAATTTTTTATACATAAAAAGGGTATGATGCAGTCATAACAGAAAAAAAGTGTCGTGCAGTTCTTAGTTGGTAGTCCGGAGATATTACCTATTGATTATACCAACTGAAAAAACACACTTGATTTTTTTATTCCAAAACAACAAAAAAACACCCTCCTAATTTTTTATACATAAAAAGTATATGATGTTGTCATCACTGAAAAAAAATTGTGCAGTTCTTTGTTGCAGTTGTTTTTCTCCGGAGATATGACCTATTGAACATACCAATTGAAAAATCACAAAATCTGACTTCAGAGGACCATTGGCAAAATTCTATTTTTCACAATCACAATTGTCACTAATATTGAAGGAGAAAATAATTAACTTTAAAATGATACTTAAACTGGCTTAATTGAATGAAAAATGAGGAAGTTATAGAGCTTTTTCAAAATGCATACCAAAAATAAAAAAGCAAAAATTCTGAAAAAATCAAAATTTCAAAAAATTCTACAACCCGAAATTTTTATTCAAAAAATCTAAAAAAAAATAATTTGAGTTTATCTCATAGGTATCTATCCGTAAAAAAATATTGAACAAAATTCGAGACATGACGGCACGGCCGACTATTAAAATTAGGTGATTTGACGTGGAATGAGCTAAAAATTAAGAAGTGACGTACTTTATAACCGTACTTTTAGTTTCATAATACAATAACCTTGCCAATTCACATTCCTTTTACTTATTAATTCACTTATTTATTCCTTCATTCTCTTTTTGTTATAAATTCTCTCAGTTGTTCCTTTATTTACTCGTTCATTTGATAGAAATTACTGTAACTCATCAAATAGAATATATTTCATTACAAAAATGTTGTATTTTTCACTTTGTCCCATTTATTTTTGACGTAAAAAATGTCCACATTTTTTCGAAGGTGCAAAATAGGTGTAAAAAATTAAAAATTACCTTTTAGTGATAGTCGTATTTCATAATACATTCATTCTTCATGTACACTGATCTTCAGAAAAAAAATTCCAATATAATCCTTTTGAAACAGATATGTTTTCCTAACTATTTCACTTTGGCTCACATTCCTTTATATACAAAGGAAAGGACACACGCCTATTTTATTTGAAACCTTCAAATATTATTGATGTACAAACCATTGATTGCAATTAATAAATTTAACATAAATAACTGATAGCCCCCAGTGATTTATTTATTAATTTTACCAACGTAGTGTAAATAAGTGGGTATTACATAAGCTGGAATCCTATTGTATAGCCAGTATTACTTAACTAAATTCAAGATTTTAATATCACTAAGAATGAAACCTACTGATTTCATAATTTTGGTGCATATACTAGCTTTTTTAAAATTAGAAGGATGTACAAATTACTATTACTTAACAAAACCGGATGATATTGAACCATAAATAATATTTGATTTACTTGAAACAACAATCTTGTTTTCTTAAGTACTTAAAGAATAGTTCAGCAAGAGATTTTTCGAAATACAAGCATCTGAAAGTAAAATCCTTCTGCTAACAAAACTTGAAATCAAAAAAAACGTGGCACTTTTTATATTTCAGATACTAAGTCTAGAAATTCACGTAAAACTTTTCTTTCGAAAAGTCGAAAATCTTCCTTTCATTGATTTTACTTCGACAATGAAGCACAGAGCTGCTTCGGGACTTCTTAGATATAATTATTTTGCCTTAAAACCAGAAAAAGCTTATAAAAAATGCATGTCCTTCTTTGAGGAATAGAATAGAAATGATGGATTTTTTTTATATAGAGCCCGTGATATGTTTTACATACGGAATTTAGAATAAAAAGTAATTTTTCAATAACAGTTTTTTATAGCTCATCTTCACATGATTTATTTAACTTGATGCACAACATCTTATTTTAATTAAACATTAAGATTATATTTTGCCACTAGTTTGCTCTACCATAGCCTTTTTCACAAGTCTATAAAGTAAATATGTATAAGGTCCCTCTCTCATATAGAAAGAGAGAGAAAGAAGGAAGAAAATACACCAATCTGATAGTAGATATAATGTGAAATACATTTGCTAACACCAAATAAACATCAGAAGTGAGGATAAGTAATTAGGCTACGATGTCTTCTAGCTCTTTTTAAAGGCCTCGGGTTTTCAATTACATTCCTCAATGTGGGTTAGTATCTTGAAAAGTTATGCTGTGTTGATATTTTATTTTAGTACTTTCAGTTGCCTTTTTCAGGTATACTTTCATTCAAATAAGACATAGGTCCAAATTCTGCCCTTAATCCAAACTTAAAAACATTGCGTCAATGTTGAAACAGTTAAACCAAATCTGGTTTATGAACAAGACAGGATACTTATCACTTAGTTTATCCTCTCTCAGCCAGCATTCTAAAATGCAATCTCTCTCTTTTAACTTTATATCAATAGTATGTTTTTAATGAAATGAGAAAACAAAATGCATTTTCAAAATTTAGAAGCACAAAACTTATTTTCCGCATAAAAGCGTCTGAACCGTGTGATCGTACGTTATTAGAAAAAACAAAACGTTTATATTCAATATTTCATTTTTGCAACTTTTGCATATTTGCTAGCTTAGTGCCTCGTTATTTTCATAAATATATGGTTAAAATAATAACTGTATGCTTGTGGTAGCGCATCTTTTATTAATTGCTTTTACTAAGTCATTGTTATTATGTTATATACTTAAACTGAAAAGGTCAACTTGGAGACATCGGGAAAATAATCCTCTTCAAGTAAAATAAAATTTAAAAAAAAAAAAAAAAAAAAAAAAAAAACAAGATAACATAGACTGAAATTATAAAGGAAAAACGAAGTGCATGAAGAAAGAGAACTAGACAATCTTAAGGTTGTATTAGTCTTACGTGCTCTACATGCACTAGATAATGAGTTACACAAATTTAGTCACGTCAGTCGTAAAAACTAATGTAAATATTTCCCTTAATGAGCTGAGTTACAAATCGAAAAGAAAAAAGAGAAACACTCGACCATTGAGTGAAATTAGCAATGTAAATGTCGGTGGTATAAAAAAAAAAAAAACTTTTTTTCTACTCTGGATTTCGTATGTAAATTTAAAAATATTTATAGGAGAAAAACATTGGTTGCGTTAACAAAGATTAACACTGTTTAAAAGTACGATAATGATCAACATTAAATGCTGTTAACTAATTTATACATCTGTGGTAAATACAAAAAATATCATTAAAAGCAAAATGTAGTAACTGTAATAATTCTTCTGTAGACTAAAATGTAAAAGTAGATGAACTCAAAATGCTCACATAAATTTCAGTATGATGAGAAATAAGTATTGTAATGGCATGTTAATTTCCTTTTTCAAATAATATTGAGATTTCTTTTAAATAAATTAGTACTGTAAGTATATAAGTGAATCCGAATTATTTACTATGACATTTACTATGGATTGAGAGTGTTTTCTTGTCGAGAAGAAAAATTAAGTTCTTGTCATTTGAACATTTTTGATGCCAAAAAGTTTGATGTTCTACTAAAAATATTTTTAAGATAAAACTAGTATGTTTTTTACCATGCAGAAAAAATTATATATTTTAGGGTTTTGAATGTAAAATAGGGAGTGGAGTTTCATGCAAAAAGAATTCAAACAATTGACTTGCCGATGTATAGAACTTTGCCGTGTAGTAGAGAAGATGGTTGCTAAAGCACTTAACACTCCAATAAGTTATATTTACCGAATTTATGCAGCTTTGCAGAAGGTTCAAATTTTCTAATCCAGGTCATGAACTGAGTAACCTCAGATCCAACACTTCGAAAAGTTTTAAACGTGCATCAGTCACGACTGATAATTTAATGTGCATCAGTCACTATGAGCGTACATGAATGATTTTCAACCGACCTGCAGCGAACTTGGGATTTTCTTGTCATGAGCTCGGTACCTTACTGATCGAGCTACCTCGGCCCATTAAAAAATAACGTCAACCTACAAATGGGTGCAGAAGGACTTTTACCAGTTGTCGATAGCAGCTTTAATTTCGGCAATCAAAAGTTAAGTTTACTGATAATGGTACACTCATTTTTCGTTATATTAGAGAAATTGCCTATTTAATGCCTTGACACAACGTTATTTAATATTTATTTTTATCTAGCCTGATGTACAGCATAAATGTTGTAATGAAGAAAAGCATTAATTAAAACAATGCATTGATTACATCTTTCTGCGAAAGTAATATGCAATTGACCACATTTGGAGCAATAATTGCAACGCCTAACACGTAATTAACCTGAATAAGGAAAAAAATGATAACATATGCAAACAAAATTTTAAAAAGAGAAAACAATGAAAGAGTCAAAAAATCATAATTTTCGCATTACGTGTTTTACGTAGCTTTTGAGCTAATTAGTTACAGAAATGTACTCACGTCTTTGTTGCAACTCATATAAATTATTAATTAAACAGTGAAGAGGAGCAGGGAAATAAGAAAATTGCAACACGCGGTGCAGAACTTATTGAAATTATAGAAACAGAAGTAAAATACAGAATTGAAGAAGAAAACTTTTGATACGAAATACTATTAGTGGTAATTTTTCATGGAGGAATCCCATAGCATTGAAATGTTATTTTCGATAGAAATTCCGAACTGGATTCCTACGTTAAAATAAAAATGTGGGTTTGGTAATTGATTTGAAGGTTATAACAAAGATTATGCGCATTCAGGGAAACAAATATCAAAAAATAAGTTACTAGCCAAAAATAACAGATTTTGCAGATAAAAAAATTTAAATCCCAGATTGATTTTAACAACCATAAAAAAAAAAACTACTTTTTTTCATATCTTTTCTGATAGAGTAGACCGCTGCTAGTTGGTCATAGAGGCACGTTGGCTCAGTCACAATACATTTTGTTAAGTATCCTTTAGATCAGGAGTCTTCAACCTACTGCCCACAAATCACATTTGGCCCACTAACACATTTGGTCCTACCCGCAAGCGCTTAAAACTTGCAAAAAATAAAATCTGATAATATTTTTTCGTTTAAGCATTCTTCAGGAGAACTAAGCCAAGAAAAGTTCAAAAACTAATCCTAAAGAATTTTACAAAAGTTTAATTATAATATTTTAAAAACTCATACCAGAAAAAACGGGCCAACTAGTTCTGGTCTACCTTATAAGTTATAATAGTTTCATGAAATATAAATGATGAATACATCAAATTTCATCGCAAAAATAAGAAAAGGAAAAAAAAAAAAAAAACAGGAGGCTTAAACAATTGAAGTACAGCTAAATCTCAAACAGAGCTGAACAAATTTTATTGAAACCACAACAAGTCACACAACACCGTTCATAAATGAAAGTAGCATCAGCAAATAACCGGTTACCGGATAATGGAGGTAAAGAAAATAATTTGTACGGAGAAAAAAAAAAGTACGAATAAAACATAGGAAGACTAAATAAAGCTCAAACAAAATTGACAACATTGATGCAAAACTACACCATATTAAATTGAAACTATGTATAATAATATCTTCTGCCATTTCCAAAGTACTTGATGCCATCCAAAAAAAGCCTGTCTAATTTTGTAACCAAACATATTATCACTGAAGGTATTACGTGCAAACTCTTTTTTTTTTTTATGTAATTTTATTTTTCACTTTAAAAATGTCTTTTTTTGTAAAGTACTTCATTGAAGTACGTTAACAACTGTTTTAGCGTTAACAATTCATAATGAATTGAATTATTGGTTTTCTAAATTAGATTTACTGAACTAATTAGCATATTTTTTGAAACGCGGTGTAGTTCTAATTTGTCTAGACACACAATTTTAACTGAAAATCACTCATAATAGTATTCTTCTTGCTTTTCTTGTTTTCAAATGTTCTAAAAGTTTATTCTTTAATTAATACCTTTATTTGAGGTAGGACACACCTACAGGTTTTACTGAAATAAAAACAAGCACTCTACAGCTTTTGATGCAACATAAATAATCATGATAAATTAGTTTAATGTTGTTGCGGTGTGTTGTCTAGCTAGTTTAAAATTTATCATCATTAATCACCCAACCGAGAACATTAAACATAAAAAAAACACAACCTTTAAAATAAGTTAACTTCAAACACATCAATTAAATTACACCTAACATTAAAATTCAATAGCAAGTATATAACAATCACTATATCAAAATTATAACTTCACAATTTGCTTTAAAAATCAGCTACCAAAGAAACTCCTACCTTCTAAAATGAAAAAAAAAGTTTAATCCTGTTGCAAGAAACTTAAAATCTGCTATATAAAAAAAAACAGACCCCCCCCCCCCATGAGTACATCTTTACGATGAATTAGATAACCTCATCTTAAATGTAGTGAGCAAGAACAATTAATAATTTGTATACGGCCAGAAAATTAGTGATCGTATAGTGACGAAAAGGGAGTTAAAAATCAATGCATCAACGGAAATAATTTGGAGCAGATAAATCCAAAAAGGAAAAATGCTCACATACATTTAGCATTAAAAAAAACCTTGCGTTGGAGTGAAATACTCACCGTAAGCTCAGAACTGTAAAGAATGAAAAAGACAAAAGTAAAACAAAAAAAAAATTCACGCAATTCCTGATTCAAACATATTTTTGCTGGCTTTCAGACAGTGCCCAAAAAATATAAAACGTCGGTCAATCATTAAACAACCTCAGAAGAAAAAGGGCGGGGGAAGAGACCAACAATGGAGCTCAACGGATAACTTTGTGAGTCACTGATAGCCAACCTTTCTCTCTCTCTCTCTCTCTTTGCGATTATATTCGACTACTGTTCTGATTTCTTCATGTAGATTTTTTTTATGATGGGGAGGGGGGGGGTAGATTACATCCATCACAGATAGAACATCCATCTCTCACTAACATTACTTTGACCTAATTTCTCATAACGGAATTTAAAATGAGCATTTAATAGTTATTTGGTCACCATTGTATAAGTTAAATATGCAAAAATGTTTTCTAGAAATTTAATTACCACTTAATTCCCTCGTTTATGAAGATCCTCACTTCATTCTTTCTGCTTTGAAAATAAATAATGTATAACTTTAAAAACATAACAAAATTACATTTTGAGAAAAGTACAATTAGTTTCATAAGAAAATACAATTGTAGAAATGGATCTTTTTAATATATCACAATAACATTCTTAAATGATTCAGATTTAACAGCATACAATATTCATCACATATCTGCATAAAAAATAAGCGCATTATTCTCTTGAATGAAGTTTCTTTTTTCCTTCTATCTTTTCATGGAATTTCGCTACATAAAAAACCTTCTCCATCTCTCACCGTGCAGTTACATTTTCAAAAGTTGTCGTAAATCTTCATTCCAGGCGGACTAATACCCATTTCATGTTTATTTTAATTTGGAAACGTAATTCCAAAAACTCTCCGCCGTTGAATACTTCATAATTCCTTCTGCCGTTGAGCCGAGTAACAACAGCTGCAGAAGGCAGCTTCATTAACAGTTCTTGCTTTTGAAATTGCATTTTTCATCCGTTTTAATTTTTGGAAAGAATTCTGAGCTCAGCTGAAAACGCTAGTAATTTCGTTTCTGCGTTTTGAATAGAGAATGCAGGATAAAAACTGGAGAAAAAAAATAATGAATTGCTTCATGAAACTAATGACCATATCAATTCTGTTGCCACTCTTTCCTGAAAAAAAATCAGTTGAAAAACTTAGATTTTTTAAAGCAAAAAAGAGAAAAGAGGTATCTTTCTTATATTTGAATGTTATGACGTTTGCTTGTATTTCATTGAATTGATTCTTTTCATCGTAACAGCATTTCAGCAATACTTGAAGTATAGATGTTAATGTAAGAAATGTGCATTTCTATCCATAGTTCCCATAACACTAAAGCAGAATTTTTAACTGTACTAAACTTGCACAGGACTCACTGATCCTAATGTATGAGAATAATTATTTAAAGTTACATTTTACTCTAATTTATTTATTCAATGTATAGGTACGCGCTTTGCAAGCTGAGCTTAGTGTTATATGTTTTGTTTAGAGCTTTGGGGGGGGGGGTCCGTGCCAAAAGCTCCTTTCATTCTGCTTGAGTGCGCAAAGACTGCTCAGAGAAGAAATAATAAAAATAACTATTTCATAAAAAAACCGAAAGGAATGAAAGAAAAACAAAACAAATTGATCAAACTGTTTTGTTTTTCTTTTTTCATATTCTTACTTGTAAGTGCGCTGAAACTCTACATTGAGCTTTACTGACAAACTTAATACATTTTATAGACATGGGCAGCAGTATAGTGTAGTATAAACTACAATTGTAGAGAAAACTCATCCGACACGTAGATTCAAGTAAGTGCATGGAATCACTGAAATGTAAATTAACAAAACCTTAAATAAAACTCGTACATTGAAGCTGTTTTGCTCAATTGATGGTTGAAATTGTTAGCCAAAAATAACAGATTTTATTGAATAAGTAATAAATAAATTGAAAAAATTCGAAAATAAATAAATAATTAATTTAAAAATACACAATCAAACGGAAATTTAGTTTTAAATATCTTTGATTCAAATGTGCAATTTTTTTTATTGAAACATTTGAAATATATCTGTAGAAGAAAGAAAGTTTAAAGTACTCTTTGGACCCAAATCTGGAATAGCTTGCCTTTTGTAGAGGCTCTGGGAAAGTCATATTTTCTATAATCTGTATTCAGTTTCAATGATGATCAGCCTTCGATAAGTGCGTATGAGTAAAGAAAAGAAAAGGTAGCACATATGAATAGAGCTGCTACTTGGAATCAAGTTTCCCATCAATCGACCTTAACAAAAATGCTGGTTCGCAGTATGTGAATTCTTGTTACGCTATCATCCAAGAGCATAAATCCTAGTAAGTTTAAGCTATTCCTGAAAAAAAAAAAACTATCCCAACGTGGTAGAACCCCCATAAAAATGTTTAAAAGTCAGAGAAATCAGTTCTGATACATTACGAGCTGCCGCGGGAAATGTTGTGCATTGTATCCAGTTCTTGCAACTTCACAATAGTGATCATATTGAACTACATTTGTGGTAAAAAAAGGCATTTGTTTTGCACATAAAATGATGCATATTTTGCCAGTAGCATTTAATTATTCGACAATCAGAGTAATTTATTTTTGCAGCGTCAAAATGTTCTCCTAGTGATGATTTTTTAAACTTTTTTTTTTTAATTTCAGAAATTGAAATCCCATGGTCTAATATGTGTGCCCATGAAGTTTGGCAATGTTTCCCATAGTGCTTCACGCGCTAGAGGGCTCCAATCACCTCACGTTAATTTATAACCACCCTGTCTATTTCCTAGTTCATAAAATTTGGTTTTTTTTTATTTTTAGTTAACCTATTTATGTCCAGTAGCCTAAAAACGGGATGCTTGTTAGTTACTGCATACAAAAATCTGTGATGCGTACATCATTTTACAAAAGCTGTTTTTCACAAGTTAAATAGTCCTTCTTCTTGAGAAAACCAGTTAGAGTCACTATTTGGACATCAGAGTTTATTTATTGACAGCTAATTTTCAGACAAATCAGTCAAGCAACCATCCAGCATGGGAAGCCACAGAAAGTAAGTGGTTTTTGCTAACTTATTTTTCATAAAAATTAAACTATTTTAAAATGATTTTCTTAAAATTGATCACCGATGCCTTCTGTAATGTTACTTAGCAAAAGTAAAGTCAAGTAAGGTCGTATTTTGCTCACATATCTGCAAAATATCCCATAAACAGGACGTTTAATAACTTAACAAATATGACAACGACGAACTATTTTAAGCCTAAAATGTATGTAAACCATTCCAAGTAAGAGTTTTAAGCAGATAAAAATTGAAAAAAAAACTGTTAAAAAAACTTGGGCATGAATGGGTTAAATACGTGAAGTTTTAAGTAGGTAATAAACAACTTAAAAAATGGAAGAAATAAAGCTTTAAAGCTTTTTATAATTTTAAACAGCTACAAAATTTGATTTATTTACATAAGGCCATTTTTTTCTTTTCCCTTAATTTTACAAACTGTTTGTGAGATTCATTCATTTAATCAAGATTTTTGTTTTCATTAGACACAAGACTCCATAATTGACTAGGCCAAATATTCAGAAAGAACTTTGCACAAGAATTCTTCCCTGTTTTAAAACTTATTATTCAATAATTTATTATATTTTAATAAATTCCTGGCGATGCGTAATTAGATGGAATAATGATCCTTATAGGAATATGAACTCCACGAATTCGATGACTATAGTATTGAGAGAGAAATAGTAGAAGGCTACTTAAAAATTCTATTCCACCCTCTTTCCAAATTTTTAATTAGACTGAGCCTTCCATGAGTACCGGTATGCCTTTTGAAATACAAAAGGGCACTGTTTGTGGAATCTTTTCCAAATATTGAATTCAAAAATGAATCATGTCTCTTATTTCAAAATGTTTCACTTCAAAATACACATGAATATATATACATATATACATACATAGTGTGTGTGTGTTGTTCGCCTGCATGTGCTGCATTGCTTCACCACTTTACACTCTCGTTTACACAATTAGGTCATTTGTACTTCCAATATTCTATGCTCTAAATAATATGAAATTATTAATATATTTTTACTGATAGCACAGCTGTTCTGGTCTTTATGATAAAATACAATGCATGCCATTTTTTAGAAATAAACAAGACTTGCTGATTTGTTATGTTACACGTTTAATATTCTGAGAACCTAAAGATCCTAATATTATTCAGTTGAACCTAAACATTGCATCATTAAACTACGTCCCTCTATGGAAACACACAGTGGTAGAAAAAATAATAATTAAAAATAAAATAAAAATATAAATTTGAAAAAATATTTTTCCAACCATCCTTTGGATTAGTCACGCAAGAAGGTAGAAACTTCCCTATGACCATTCCACGAAAAACTGAGATTTTGACCCGCACGCGACTTAGCTCATATATTTCATTTAAAAGTAATAATTACAAAATATAGTGAACAAACATTTTTGCTTAAGAAATCATGCTTTCGTTCGTGAAATAGTAAGCATATTTTTTTCCATGACTCTTTAAACTATTCTTTTTAGTGAAATGTATAAGATGTCGTGTGAAGGAAAAATGTCCGTTTTTCCGTGTAATGGCCAAATGAACTTTAGAAATAAGGATTTTTAAACATTAGGTGATTTTTTTTGCGTGTGTGTGTGTGTGTGTTAATACCTTTTCCAAATCATAACCTAAAAATATTCAATCTGAAAAATTTAAAATATTTCAATAAAAATGAATGTAAGTTTCAAACCATCAACAGAATTTTCTATCTGAAACGATTGCTCTAAAGGATTTCACAAGATTCTAATACAGAAATACGGAATTGTCAAATGATGCCTCTTCAAAAAGCATCATTTAACCCTGAAGCACAATGGCATATAAACTGAAAATTACTGATATACTTCTTGAATGCGCATTATATGCAAGGAGAACCAGATCATCAATAGAGCGAATTTTTGAACTTGCATGCTATCAAAAACCTGTCTAAATTGATATCTGCCAAGACATATTTGCCCTTATGGAAGATTCCGCCAATCTTCCTATACATGGGGGCGGGGGGGGGACTTATAAGAATTTTCTTATGTACTTATGTAAATAACACTTAAGGCAGGAAGCATATCTTGATCGAAATATCTTTGATTCCATTTGCCAAGATTTGATGGAAAAAGATTCTAAGTATAATATTTTCTCACGGATAAGATTTCTGTATTCCGCTTCTTTTACTGGCAAATATTTTTTCTCGATATCACGATTTCTTTCTGGGGGCGATGCACTAAGGGTATATGCAGTCAATAACTCCTCTACATCAACAGAAAAAGAAGAATAGTAAGCGAGTTTTATTTATAAAAGTGAGGGATAAAGTGTGTTATAGTTTTAGAAGCTTGGAATGTTTGCTCATCTTTTTATATCAAGCAGCTTTCAGAAAAACTTAAAAACGAATGACTGTCGAGAGAAAAACATTTTTACTGCAGGCTTTACGCAAGTTCTTGATCAAGTTTAGGTCAACATGAATATCGTTAATCTAATTTAATATTGTGAAACATATCTGTATCAAAAACATAACAAAAAATGCGATGATTTGTTGGGTCAGAACTTTTGAATATTTATTCCTTTTTATATTAAGTAGCTTTCAGAAAGACATGAAAAAATGTGTCTTGTAATTTTCTATTTTCATTTCAAGGTCCTTGTGGTGGGGGGAAAGTCGCGGCGGTCCGCCCCTGCTCTCCGAAGTGGAGCGAAACTCGTCGCGTCCCGCAAATAACCACTTTGGTTCGCCCCTACTCTCTCAGAAGAAACCCAAGGTCCAAAAAAACATGAAACACTTTGCCGTGGAGAGGGGTCCAGTCTTTGAGTGAGGAAGTTCTTGCAACACTGACTTTGCTTAGGTTTGCAATGGAAATAAAATGTGTATCTCACCCACATTCTCATGCCGCTATTCGTACCAATAAAGTGGAGAAGGTAAGATAATCCAAATTCCACATTCAGTGGGGAGGTAAAATCAACACCACACTCGACCGACGATGCCATGATATAAAAGGAAAAACAGATAAACTTTAGAAACAAAATAAACACACATTATTCAGGAAAAACACATGGATTTCTTAGGGAAAACATAAACAAGTAATTTATTGAAACATGTTATAGAGAAAATACACCCATTGAAACATTAGTACTAGTTGGAAGCGTAACTTCTTGGTAAACAAAACATGGGTATCGCAGCAGTTTGGGCTTTGTATGGAGAACACTCTACAAAAGGATGACATGTTTCACATATGCATAAGAAACTCAATTCTCTGTATATTCAGAATTTGTCTACACCAAAAAAACAATTACCATACTATTATTTTAACATTTCCAAAGGATGACATGTTTCACATATGCATAAAATAACTCAATTCACTATATATGCAGAATTGACCATGCCAAAAAGCAATTTCGATACTAATATTTTTAACATTTCCAAAGGATGACATGTTTCACATGTAAGAACACTCAAATTACTATATATTCAGAATTCGTTTACAACCAAAAACAATTTCCATACTTTGATTTCTTCGCATTACCCGCAATAAGCCACCCCACTCTGACCAGGGTTAACATATGATTCTCTGCACAAAACATTTCTCGCATGTTCGATTTGAGTAGGTGTTTAACCCTCCTCTCGGGCTAAAAAATAGGAATTTGTGAGCAAAAAGGGTTCTTGTAATTCCTCGCACGGGGAACTAAAAATTGAGGAAGAAAAGGGAACGCTAGAGAATTAAAAGTTACTTCGTGTAATAGTCATCGTCAGTCGGCTCAGGAGGAACGGTGGTTTCCGCAGCCTGTTCCAGCTTCCCGCTGCTCACTGCCCGAGGTCCGGAGGGGCTCCTGCGATGGCTCTGGCTCTACGTCTTTATTCCATGGTCACACTCCTCATGGCCCTGCAGCAGGACAGACCCACGAGACAGCAGATTTTCTGTGGGCTCCTGTCACCGTCCGTTCGCCACCGTCCTGGGTCCGGAGGTCCTCCCTCCCCTCGCTGCTCAATTTTCTAGATGCACCATCTTGGAGGCTCTAATTCCGAGAGAGAGAGCCCGAGTTTTCCAACAGTTGCTTTTCCAAGCCACACAAAACTTCCTGGGAGACCGCGCCGAATTCCTTCCCATAAAGCCAAGTCCTTGACCTCCGCTTTCCCTATTCGCCAGCGGGCTCGCCAGCATCCACGTGCCTTAGTTTCCGTTAGAGTTCTTGCGGTTGAAAAAGTTCGTTACTTCATTTGCATTTTATTCTCTGGGAAAACTGTTGGTCATCCGCATTTTCTGTAGACGCTGCATTCCCGGGGCTCGCGCTCGCTTTCTGGGCTCTGTTTTTCGTGGGAACGATGAATGGGTGCAGTTGTAAAGGGATTTAAATGTGATACCATGTGATACATATCACATATCCCCCCTTCGACAACCCAAAAAAAAATGTGCCTGGGTAGACTGTTTTCAAAAACGTATACTATTGTTCACCTTCCCACAGAACAAGGGGTGACTTTTGTGGTTACTATAAAAATCAACACTGTTTCAACAAAAATTTACAACACATTTCAAAATTCTATTGTGACCAGTACACATAGCAATAATACTAATACAAAAATTTTGCACAATTGTGCACTCGAGAGAAAACCTGGAAGATCCTACATACACTTCTTGCATGTATCAAGTATACTTATTTTGAAAAAAAACCAAAGGAATGCAAATGATACACAAAAGTACACCACCGATGTCAAATGGGAAATCCAGTTCAATTTGTGCACTCACCAGGAAAATCTTTATTTTGACTGGGTCAAATCACTAGTATTTTTTTTTTTTTTTTTTTGGTGTGCCTAAAAGTTAGTTTAGAATCAAAGTAAGTTACCTCTAACTCAGTGAGATCTAAACTGAATGACGTCAGAATTTTGTTTTCAAAAAAGGAAGAGTGATGCCCAACACTTCAACCAAAACAGGGGAAAAAGGTAGTTGCAACATTTAACAGGGCTGATGATCACTGAGTAGTGCAATTAGAACAGCAGATTCCCTCTGACATGTCCTCAAGCTGCAATGATACAATTAAAGTTGACAATAATGATGAACAAAATAAGCATAATAATTCAACTTTTATACACAAAGAAAAAAATTTCGTATGACATAGATAGTTTGTTTAGTATACTGTATAGGAAAGATTTCACCAGGAAAGTTACACCACATATGAGCTTTGGTGGTAACTATCAATACTCATGTTACTCAGACTGATGCAAAATATAATATGCTTTCCGAGTAAGAAAAACAATACAAAATGGTGACTTATATAAAAAATCATTTTGACGAGGTCTCGGACAACCAAAACTTTTGCCTTATTATGTCAATTACTTCTAAGAACAAAGCTGTCCATCTATCAGGACCAGATATCAACTAATTTCCCATGTTTCTCTTCACATTGTGTTATGGGAAAGGTATACTGTAACAATCAAATGACCGTCTATCAAAATATACACAAAATAGCTTTGGTGAATGTAAAAAGGCATTGAGTAACAAAACTGGAAAAAGACAATCATGCTTTTTCTTTCAAATAAAACACCAAGAAAAGAAAATCTATGTCACTAAAAATTTTAACTCTCAACGAATCTTCCACTTCCCATAAAATTTTTTCGCTTGTTCATCATATACATATAAAAAATAACAATATACAACACAATGAATGTAAACTTAAAAAGCAATTGTTTGTAGTGACTTCCTTGACAATTCAGCACAAGACATTGCTAGTCTCCCAGTGACGGGGCGTAGACCGTTTCCAAAACAAAAGGCAGGGGCTCACAAAATTAAAAAAAACGACGGCCGTGAGGACCACCATGCTTACCGACATACATGACCGCAACAGAATCCTAACGCGACAAAAGCAAACAGGGCATCATTACCTTTGTACCAGTCGAGACGATTTTCTGGCGACGTTGATTACTATTGCAACACCAGAAAACTGTCCGACCATGAAGTCCTCGGCACGGGAATTAATTGTTACCAGGAGAGTGGGTATCTTGTGCGGAAATTGAAAAGGTAAGTCATCTACGAAAAGTGACATATAAAAAGGACAACACGATTTTGTCTGTATTTGTTTGTGCATTAGCACTGTGATACGCCCAAAATTTAAAACAAAACAAAATAATCCCCAAAACCCAAACAATAAAAATATAATGTATGAAGAGAAAAAAAGTTCAATTAATTTTTTTAAATGAGTGAACAATGTAATAGTCCTAATTGATTTCTTTTGACTGGAGAATCTGTTGTTGAAGATGAGATGCTTGCCTAGTTTAGCATAGAGCCCTAACTAGGAAACGACTTCATTGCTGGAGATTAAACTACAAAGAGTTTTTTCTGGGTTGAAGAATTCATGGAGGTGTATGTTTTGAGGCAATCAACTATTCATCAAAAGTTTGATGGTACATTCTATTAATTGGCATCTCACACACCGGTAAAATCCATGAGGAAAATCGCACAAATGAAAAAGAGTAGCTGGTAATGCCCAGCCAGGCCTAGTACAAAATTTTCCTGAATTTTTTTTTTTTTTTTTTGAAGAAAAAAAAAGGAAAAATTTATGAAGTTGTGGACATTCTACGGACTCTCACGGGGTGTAAGATGACAATACAAGTTTCATAACCATTGGATTACAACACTCTTTTCCTGAGGAGATATGGTGATCGCCTAGAATTAACAGATGGATGTTGCTGTGGAGTAGCATGTTGGAGTTTTGAGACAGTAGTATTATCAGAAGACACAAGATTTTTTTTTGGCTGTGGTTGCACTTTACATTCCTCTTGTACAGGAAGCTCATGAATCCTTTTTGGAGGAATTTTTAAAAGTCTATTGATGTGAATTTTCACCACAGGTGCATTTAAGTGTTGAAATCTTTGAATTTTCACAAGTACAGGAGAGCAAACTTTTTTAACAAAGAAAGGACCATCATAGGTAGGTCTGAATTTATCTTTGGATTTTACATAGACAATATCAGCATGATGAAAAGTTCTTAGTTTTGCACTTTCATTAGATTTTTCATTTTGTAAGAGTTTCTTACTTAGAGAGTTTTCATATACTTGATTGTAGATGTGTGTTAATTGATCAAGAATTTTGTGTATTTCATATGCGGAATCAAGAGAAGGTTCAACATTTAAGTTTGGAATGTCTGTAATTAATGATAATTGTCTACCGAAATGTACTAAGTTAGGTGTGAATTCAGTTGTAGAGTGAGTTGATGCATTGTAACAAGCTTTGTGAATGTCTACTGCATACGAGAAGTCGATTCCTGAGGCTTGGAGT
This sequence comes from Uloborus plumipes, assembly GCA_038373865.1. NCBI lineage: Eukaryota > Metazoa > Arthropoda > Arachnida > Araneae > Uloboridae > Uloborus > Uloborus plumipes. The sequence goes on from JAXGGA010001140.1 coordinate 143,220, forward strand.
GCTTTTAAGCTGTATTTTAGGCTGAGATTAATCCTCTCTGAAAGTGAGTTGGCAGCGGGATTACCTGTTGTTGTGTAGCTGAGTTTAATGTTGAACAGCTGATTCAATTTTTGGAAAAGTTCACAATTGAATTGTTTACCCAAGTCGGTTAGGACCATTTGTGGGCGACCAAATAATGTTATGTATTTGAAGAATGCTTTAGCGACCGAAACAGCTGTAATGTTGTTAAGTACATATAGTTCCATGTGTCTAGAGAAGGTGTCAATGCAAGTTAAAATGTATTTACCATTGTTGAATACACCTACAATATCTAAACTAACTAGTTCACCAGGCCTTTTGGCTGTGTGTGTCTGTTGAAAAGGGGCTTTTGGGATTCTGTGATACTTAGCTTGTATGCAGTTGGTGCATGTAGCACAATAGTTAATTGTATCAACATAAATTCCTGACCACCAGAATTTTTGAGAAACTAATTCAAAAGTTTTCTTAATGCCAAAATGACTAAAATGTGATAAACGCAAAGCTTTTTCTTTAAGTGACTGAGGTACAACAAATTTTAGCTCAAGATCAGAATTTTCATCATCTAAATTTTTGGCATGCATGAGTAGTTTGTTTTCTGGGTTAATGCAGTATTTTCTGTACTTTTCTGACATGACTCGATTTAAAATACTGTTGTATATAACTGATAATTTTGGATCTTTCAACTGTTCACCGAGGAGTGTTTTCTCAGAGATCTCCAAAAGAGGGTCAGGTTTATCATGTGTCATGTTTAAGATAGATATGAAATTATTCAAGAGTTCACCCTTACTGTCATGTGTTATGTGGTTAACAGTTTTTTTTGAGTTACTTAAATCTTTATCATTGCTGTGTTCACGACATTCTTTTCTTAAGTCCTGTTCATGGCCTGGTATATTATCAAAATGTTCCTCAACTATAATTGGTAATTCTTCAACATCCTGACAGTTTAGATTTACTACTGGGTTAATCTGTGTATCTTTGAGAAGAGACGGATGAGAATTCAAGTCAATTTGGTGATTTGTCATATCAGTTCGTGAGAGTAGATCCGGGATTAAATTTTGGGTTCCAGGTAAGTACCGGAAGCTGAATTCGAATTCACTTATGGACATAAGCCATCTTGTTGTCAATGAGGCAGGGGAGGATGACTTCTTGTAATGCTTTAAAGATTTAGCATCTGAGAGAATATACACATGTCTGTTGTAAATATAACTTTTAAAGGCGTGTAGAGTTTGGACAATTGCCATGAGTTCTAACTTAATAGCAGGATAACGTGTCTCAGCAGGTGACAGAATTTTACTGAAGTATGAAACAGGCATAAAAATATTATCTCTTTTCTGCAAGAGTACTCCTGAAATGGCATATCCACTAGCGTCAGTGTTTACATAAAAATCTTCATCCCATCTAGGCTGAGTTATGTAGGGGTTATTAAAAAAGATGTCTTGTAGTTTTGTGAATATTTGGTGTGTTTCATCTGTCCACTCAAAATTAGCTTTTGGCAATGTTAACTGATTTAGAGGTTGTATGTAATCAGAAAAACGAGGAATTAGTGACCTATAATACGAGCAAATGCCTATGAACTTTTTCAGTTGCCTCTTTGTTTTCGGTACTGGGAAAGAAACAATTTTTGTGATGTTGGCCTCAAGTGGCAAAATTTTGTCTTGCGAAATTTGAAAACCAAGGTAATTAATTTTGTCCTTAAACCATTCACACTTCTTCGGAGACAGTGTTAAATTAAATTCTTTAATAACTGACAAGAAGATTTTCAATTTATGTTGCATTTCTTCGAGGTTTTGTGCTGCAAGAATAAAGTCATCTTGAAAACCGAATACACCTGGTAAATTTGTTGTTTCGATGACTAAGTCAGTTAGGTGTTGAAAAATGGATGCACATGATTTAGCACCAAACATTAATCTATTGTACATGAATGATCCCCAAGGAGTAACAAATGAGAATTTGTCCCTAAAGTTTTCTGGCAAATCAATTTGATGATAAGCCGATTGAAGATCTAAGGTTGTGAAGTACTTATACTGTGACAGTGAGTTGATTAGAGTGTGAATTTTTGGAAGTGGGTAGGATGAGTGTGAAATTAAAGAATTTACAAGTCGGAGGTCAAGAGCTAATCTGTACTTCTGAATTCCTGAGGATTCTAGTCTTTTCTTTACAAGTAAGCAAGGACTTCCCCACCGAGATTGGTTTCGACTAATGATTCCTGCTTCCTGAAGCTCAGTTAATTGTCGTTTAGCTTCTGCCTGCAAGCTTTGAGGTATTGGGTATGGTAAGACTCTGATTGGAAAATTGTGTGTAAATGAAAAGTCTACAGGTACCCTATCTGTGTGTCCCAGTGAGCTTAATGAAGAAGAAAAACATTCCCAATTATTTTGCAGGATGCTCTTAATTACCCGAGATTCCTCCTCATTCAAGTGCTCTAAATTGAAATTATCTAAATTAAATTCTTTTTTTCTCAGTTCAAGAACTTCTGTGGTTGCTTTAATGTAATTTAAACATTGTTCCTTTTGGGATGTTGGTAACTCCTTTATATCAGCAATGTAAGCTAAAGTTCCAATTTTTGTGTTTTTATTTATATGCAATTGTTGGTCAGATTTGTTTCTTACATACAAATGAAATTTGTTCCTATTTTTCATGTCCTTTTGATTTCTGTTGTGTTCATCAATTTGTATGATAGAATCACTCAATTCCAAACTTTGATTCAAATCATACTTTCCCTCAAACAAGAATTGACCAGGGGCAATCTGATTATCATTTGCAAAAAGGGGTATGTACGCCTCTTCGTCAGGATTCAGTACAACTTTCGAGAAGGTGTGTACATTCACTGTTTCAAGTTCATGTGTTTGTGTGTTATCCAACCTTGTTTTGTCTTTGTTTTCAGTGTCCATTGCATCAGTTAGTAAAGGAATTTTCATTTCGTCATACAAAAGGGTGTTCTCAGAGGAGGCGATTGACATGTTGTATTTTGAAATGAAATCGTAACCAAGTACTGCCATGAAAGTTGACTCGCTATTGTACTTAATAATGTAAAAGTTGTGCTTGAAAAAGAGTTTGTTTACTTTGAATGAAAATTCGACACAAGCCTTACAATTTACAGTAGAGTTTATAGTCTCAATAGCAACGGGTCGTGATGACAAATACTTGAATTTAGTTGTTTCCCTTACTTGGTTGAAAATGTTGTCGTGTAAAATCGAGATTGAACTACCAGTGTCAAGAAGTGCGACTATGAAAATGTCATTAATTTGAATTTTGATGAATGGCATTTTCTTATAAATTTGGTTAGGCGCTTCGTTAATTAAATTAAATGAACCTGGTACAAATTCTACTGCTTCAACTGAAGGGAATGTGTTTTGTTTACCTCTGACAGGTGAGGTTTGTGTTTGTGTGGAAGATAAGGTCTGTGTTGAACAAGATTTTCCTATCTTCACTGCTTTTGTGAGTTTTTGTGCTTTGGTTTTCTCACCAACATTTTCAAGTGTGCCAGTAAAAAGTTCATGGTTTGGCACCTTGGGACTTTTTTGAATTACATTATATGACATTTGAGAACAATTTGGTACATAATGAACATTTTGGTTAACCAATTCAGCACTGTGTGTATTACCGTAAAAACTGTTTGGTTGGACACAATTGTACTGAAACTCAGGAGCAGACAAAAATGTATTTGATGTGACATTATCAGTTGGTTCAAAAGGAAGTTGAGAACTTTGAGTTCCTTGGTCATTAAATTGTTTACTTCCTACATTTGTGTTTAAAAAGTTGGAGAACTTATACTGTTCGTCACAATATCTGTTTGAATTTTCACCCGAGTTTCTTCGAAATCTGTGGTGCCCTCTAGGTGAGTTCCTACTTCGGTTGTAGCTGTACCCCTGATTGTTTGTGTTATTCTGTGTCCTTTGACCACTTCCGCGTTTATGGAAATTGTGACTTCCTCTCCTATTACTGAATTTATTAGCAAAATTCTGAGCCCTAGCTCCATTCCCTGCATGTTTGTGAAACAGAAAACAGTTCCTTCTAAAATGTCCTGGTTTACCACAATAAAAGCAAATAATTTTGTTTGATCGATTTGTGTTCCTTGTGTTTTCAAATTTTTGAAATTCATCAATTTCATTATATGTTGTTGAGGTGCTACAAGACTGACCTCCTTGTCTGGTGTTGTGGCTTTTATTTACATTTGTGGTGTGTGCAACTGTTTCTCTACCTTTCTCGTACTTTGACTCTAACTCAATGATTTTTTTCTCTAGGCTCAAAATGTGTTCATTGTTATACTGTTCAGTTCTGTATGACTCTGCAGAGGCAGTGATTTTTTCAATTTCTTGTGCTCTTTTCACTGCTTGTTCAAAAGTTTCAATATTCTCTTCCAAAATTTTAATTCTGACAGTTTGTGGGATTACACTAAGGAATTTCTGGAAGAGTATTTGGTCAATTGCTTCATGATTTGTGATTTTAAAGACACTCGCAGTTATCACCCTGATTCTGTGAGCAATACTGATGATTGACTCATTTGGTTGAAAAGAAATGGAGTGAAAATCGTTCATGGTGTATGTGATGTCTGGTTTCTTAAAGAAATTTATCAGTGCATCAGTAATTACATTTACAGAGGTGGCATATCTTAGGCTAGGTGTCTCTATCATGTACCGAAAGGCAGCTCCTGTTAATTTGCTTTTAATGTACAAAATGGTTTTTTCATCTGACCATTTATTTACCCTTGCCAAATCTTTAAGTTGCTCAACAAAATATTCGACTTGATCAGGTTCTCCTGAGAATGGAGCAATTGTGAACATGAAAGGGGTTTTTGGCGAATTTGAATTATGTGTTGTACTAGCCGAAGGTGCCGCCTGTTTGTTTCTAGCCATGACTTCAAGTGAGTGTAAAAAGTTAGAAGGGAAAAGAAACTTAAGTTCTCATAGTTTTGTATGAGGACGGCGCGACCAATGGTTCAAATATGTCATCAATTGAGGAAAAGAACACTTTTCTCTGCTCCCGATACATATATGCATTTAGTGTGTAACAATCATGTATTGCAAAAGGTAGTAAATATTGTATTAAAACAATAATAAACACATATAATGCAATTGAACATAATTTGGTCATGCCACAAAACATATAGTGAATAATTGTCGTGTGTCAAGTAGTGTTTCAGAAATATTCAAATATTCAAAGAGTTCATTGAAATGTATGTAAACACAATATAAATTTTGCATGACCGTGCAAGAACAGCTTCACTACTAACGACTGGAATTTTTCTCTCATAATTCAAATTCAGAAACACTTTAGCAAAAACAAAACAAAGAAAAGAAAGATCTTCTTATATCTTTTTACACAAGAGAGAAAAAAATTTATAGAAGAAAGTTACCCACATTTTCTCTTTTTTTTTTTTCAAAACACTTCACTTTATCAAAAATAAAAAGAGTGAGCATTTAAGCATACAAAAAAAACATGCCAAATTACAAAAAGGTGAAGAGAGAGGGGCCTGTGTCACGGCGCCAATCTGTGGTGGGGGGAAAAAGGCGCGGCGGTCCGCCCCTGCTCTCCGAAGTGGAGCGAAACTCGTCGCGTCCCGCAAATAACCACTTTGGTTCGCCCCTACTCTCTCAGAAGAAACCCAAGGTCCAAAAAACATGAAACAATTTGCCGTGGAGAGGGGTCCAGTCTTTGAGTGAGGAAGTTCTTGCAACACTGACTTTGCTTAGGTTTGCAATGGAAATAAAATGTGTATCTCACCCACATTCTCATGCCGCTATTCGTACCAATAAAGTGGAGAAGGTAAGATAATCCAAATTCCACATTCAGTGGGGAGGTAAAATCAACACCACACTCGACCGACGATGTCATGATATAAAAGGAAAAACAGATAAACTTTAGAAACAAAATAAACACACATTATTCAGGAAAAACACATGGATTTCTTAGGGAAAACATAAACAAGTAATTTATTGAAACATGTTATAGAGAAAATACACCCATTGAAACATTAGTACTAGTTGGAAGCGTAACTTCTTGGTAAACAAAACATGGGTACCGCAGCAGTTTGGACCTTATATGGAGCACACTCATAAAAGGATGACATGTTTCACATATGCATAAAAACTCAATTCACTATATATGCAAAATATAACTACACCATAAAGCAAAATTCCATACTAACACCTTCATTGCATAAAAAACTCAATTCACTATATATGCAAAATATAACCACACCATAAAGCAAAATTCCATACTAACACCTTCAATTTTCTTCGCATCAACCGCAATAGTCCACCCCACTCTGACCAGGGTTAACATATAATTCACTACACAAAACATTTCTCGCATGTTTGATTTGAGTGGGTGTTTAACCCTCCTCTCGGGCTAAAGATGGGAATTTGTGAGCGAAATAAAGGTTCTTGGATTCCTCGCACGGGGAACAAAAATTGAGGAAGAAAAGGGAACGCTAGAGAATTAAAAGTTACTTCGTGTAATAGTCATCGTCAGTCGGCTCCGGAGGAACGGTGGTTTCCGCAGCCTTTTCCAGCTTCCCGCGCTCACTGCCCGAGGTCCGGAGGGGCTCCTGCGATGGCTCTGGCTCTACGTCTTTATTCCATGGTCACACTCCTCATGGCCCTGCAGCAGGACAGACCCACGAGACAGCAGATTTTCTGTGGGCTCCTGTCACCGTCCGGGTCGCCGGAGCTCCTGCCTGCGCTCCTGCGCTCGCTGTTCAACTTCCTTGATTCCATCTTGGCGGTTCTAATCCCGAGTGAGAGAGCCCGAGTTTCCAACAGTTGCTTTGACGACAGAGAAAAGAGGATGCACAGCACACAAAACTTCCTGGGAGACCGCGCCGAATTCCTTCCCATAAAGCCAAGTCCTTGACCTCCGCTTTCCCTATTCGCCAGCGGGCTCGCCAGCATCCACGTGCCTTAGTTTCCGTTAGAGTTCTTGCGGTTGAAAAAGTTCGTTACTTCATTTGCATTTTATTCTCTGGGAAAACTGTTGGTCATCCGCATTTTCTGTAGACGCTGCATTCCCGGGGCTCGCGCTCGCTTTCTGGGCTCTGTTTTTCGTGGGAACGATGAATGGGTGCAGTTGTAAAGGGATTTAAATGTGATACCATGTGATACATATCACAGTCCTTTTAGAAGCTCGTATTTAAATATGAATCAATACTACTAATCAAACCCTGCATCTATAATAATAAAAATGAAGTTTACTGTACTGCATATGTATTTTTTAAGTAACATACGAGAGATACATTAAAAGCATAATAGAAGAAAGGAAGGGCTCAAATGAACCAAGCACTGCAACCAGACGTCTATTGTAGTAAAAGCGTAGTAAGATTCAAGCCAGTGCTAACTTAACCATACACTGCATGGTGTTGCCAATTGGATACATGGACAATTTGTCTTCCTTATGAATAGCAGAATGTAGTCATAAGGCAACTCAATGCATAAAAAGCAAGTATTGGGTATATTTAAAGCAATTCTCACCACTTATCCTCCGTACATGGCAGCACTGGTCTGTTAAAATCACTTAAACTACCAAGTTTTGAACTTATTTCTTACAATGAAATATTTTTCGATGTCTTTTAAAGAAATAACATGAATAAACTAAACATTTATCTTTCGTTTAATATGCGTTTTACATCAAAATAATTATCTAGGACATACTACATGTCTGTAGCCATTTGGCAACATTATGCAGTAAGCATCCAGAGAGCACTTCGATTTATCTCTGCAGCTCATGAAGTATGTGCTTTGTTTATGTCTCGCGTCTGATTCTTTCTCCTTTTGGGAGGTATAAAATAATCATGCGGACCCAAAAGTGGTACTTTCGGCTGTTCTACTGTATATTAGACCTCGCAATTATCAATGCTTAGGTGATGTTCAACAGAGTAAACAAACAAAAAATCAATAGGGAAAAGCCTTCAAAACGTGTTCATTTTAGATTTCAGTTACCACAAACGTTGTGCTTACAAGGACAAGTAAAATCATTAATAATTGTAAAATACAGTTTTGAAAAAACTAAAAAATACGCTTTTATATAGGAAAGCGTTGTGATCATCACTGATTTCCCTCTGATTTTCAAAACTACTGAATATCTGCACTTATAATACTTTACATGCACTTATAATACATCAACATGCAATACAGTTTAGCCTTTAGTATTAAAAATAATATTAAATATATTACTTTTATATTTGCAAAGAACGTAAATTTTATACTTTATTCAGAGTTACATACATACATATAAACAAACCCACATGTGAAATTAATAAAAGCGTATTAAAAAGAGAGAGACCATTAGCTACAGAGGAACTAGAGTTACAAACCAAAAAAAAAAGCTTGCGTGAGAGAGCCTCCAAAAGATATCGGATTTGACAGAATTGATCATCGGAAAGAACACAATACAAATAAACAATGATGTAAAATGTCAAAATGCAAAGGATTACAAGAGTACAGCGCACCAAATGTTCAATTCCTCTATTAAAAAAAAAAGTAATTTCAAGACTATCATTTAAAATCATTTTTATCTGTTGAATGCATGGTGTAGCCATTTTGCAACAAAACTTATTTTAATTAGAAAGTGGTGAAAATTTAGTTTTTTTTTTTTATAAAATATTTTTCCATGTTTTCTTATTACATTGAGAAACACATATATTTTTTTCTAAGAAAAATAAAAAATCATGCAGTGTAGGGTTAAAAATACTCTACACATAATAGTCAGCTGAATCTGGAAACGTATACTTCCATCGCTAGTAGTTGAATAACAGTATCATAGAAACGTACGAAATAATACACAGTATTTAAAGAAGAGGACATATCAAGTACTGGAGTATTTCAATGACATACCTTATTACACTGAAGTGACAAAAGTCATGGGATAGCAATATGCAAATTTTCAGATGGCAGTAGCATCGCATAGAACAGGTATAAATGCGCAGTGCTTTTACAGAGCTTTCATTTCTGTTCAAGTTATTCATGTGAAGAGGTTTTAACGTGATGATGACCGCACGACGTGAATTAACAGACTTTGAACGCGGAATGTTAGTTGGAGCTAGACGCATGGGTCATGCCATTTCGGAAATCGTTAGAGAATTCAACATTCCCAGATCCACTGTGTCAAGAGTGTGCCGAGAGTATGAAATTTCAGGCATAACATCCCACCATGGACAGCGCAGTGGTCGACCGCCTGCACTTAAAGATCGAGACCGGCGACGTCTGCAAAGAGTCGTAAATTCTAACAGACAAGCAACACTGCGTCAAATCACCGTAGAAATCAATGTGGGACGTACAATGGACGTGTCTGCTAGAACTGTGCGGAGAAATTTGGATTTCTTGGGCTATTCCAGCAGAAGACCGACTCGAGTGCCTTTACTGACAGAACGACATCGCTTGCAGCGACTCTCGTGGGCACGTGAGCATATCGGTTGGTCCCTAGATGAATGGAAAACCGTGGCCTGGTCCGATGAGTCACGATTTCAGCTGGTAAGAGCCGATGGTAGGGTTCGAGTGTGGCGCAGACCCCACGAAGCCATGGACCCAAACTGTCAGCAAGGCACTGTTCAAGCTGGTGGTGGCTCCGTAATGGTGTGGGCTGTTTTTTCATGGCATGGACTTGGTCCTCTAGTGCGACTGGACCGAACATTGACTGGAAATGCTTATGTGCAGCTACTTGGAGATCACTTGCAGCCATTCATGGACTTCATGTACCCAAACAACGATGGGATTTTTATGGATGACAATGCGCCATGTCACCGGGCCACAACTGTTCGCAATTGGTTTGAAGAAAATTCTGGACAATTCCAACGAATGATTTGGCCACCTAGATCGCCCGACATGAATCCCATTGAGCATTTATGGGACACCATCGAGAGGTCTGTTCGTGCCCAAAATCCTGCCCCATCAACGCTTTCACAATTATGGACGTCTATCGAGACAGCATGGCTCAATATTCCTGCAGAAGACTTCCAACGACTTGTTGAGTCCATGCCACGTCGAGTTGTTGCACTTCGCCGGGCAAAAGGAGGGCCGACACGATATTAAGAGGTATCCCATGACTTTTGTCACTTCAGTGTATGTCAATATAACATTTTTCTCCCTCCAGGCATTATTGTGAATAATCATGTCGTACCAGAAAGCAAAACTGGTATTGCTGCTTATTACTGCAAAATTCTAAAGGTTCTTTTGTGAGAAAAAATTCCCAGAAACGTCTACAGTATTCTTCGAAAGAGTTGGAATATGAGTCAATACTGTGCTGTAGTAGTATTTTCGTGGATTACACATGTTCGTGTAAGTAACGAATCAACTACTGCAAAAATATCAACAATTATTGAACAAAGTGGCATTAATGCCTTCTTACTGCCGGACAAAGTACTGTGTGACATATAATTTTTCTTCGTTGAAAAAAATCCATAAACGTCATTTAAATCAGGTATTGAACTAAGTATTACCATCATGAACATTTGAATATATTCTTGAACACAGCTTCTTGACGTAGATTAGATATGTTTTAAATTATTACAATTGAAGAAAAAATCGCTAAATTTTTATGTTTTTCTTTACAAATTCAAATAAAACTTCCTTATATGAAGTAATAAGTTTTCGCCAATTTTGTACAGCAGTACTTTTTACTACTGAATTAATCTCTTTCTGAAACTCATCTATGCACAAATTACTTGTCAGAATTCTCTTACTGTAAGATAAATTAATAAAAAACCGTTTTTATTTCTTACCAGCTCTTTTTAATCTTGCTCAAAACAGAATTTACAGCTCGGAATTCAAAGAAAAAGATAAATTAATAAAAAATAAAGCATTGGAATTTCAAGAAAATTCTGAAATGCAGTCGCTTGTAATCAATCCGTCATTATATCTTAGCGAACTCGGTCATTTTCAGCGAATAAGACTTTTATTTCAACTTATTTTTTACATGAAAAACGGAATCTTTTTGAAATTCCTTAAAAGTATTCTCCTCCCTTGATTAGCAGATCTGAAACGTATTTCAGCTTTTTTAATGTTTTCTGATTTCTATGTTGGAACACATTTTTGAAAGAACTTCTAATATTTTGTTTTTTTAGTTTGAAAAAGATTTTTATTCAATCATGTATAGAAGAATTTATATTTATAATGCATTTGATTTCTGGGATTAATGATATACTTTTAAAAGTTTTAAATGATTTGTAGAGGTAATACTTGTTTTCAATTGGGTCAGTTGGGGTAAATGGCAACATAACTTCAATCTTTCAAATATTGATCATTATCTTCTTTAGAATAAATAGGAAAGTAAAATTTTGACCATTAGATCCTAAACTATAATCTTTGAGCATAACTGGGTATGACAACTTTAGTTTTTAAACTATTGGTGGAAAAGGCAAACATGTTTACATTCACTATTGAGTGGTTCAATTTACCCCAGTGACAAGTGGTTAAATAAAACAGTGGTTTCCCTCCTCATCAGGTTAACGTAGGCATAGGGGAAAAAAAGGTGAAACGCTAGGGAGATACGTTAGAAATAATGCATGACAGTTTGAAAGAGGTTTTCAGGATTTTTTCCCCTTCATGCACCAGAGAGAATCCGATTAAAACGATATAACACCCTTCTACTATGCAAGCATTTCAGATTTCTAGTATTAATAGGGGAAGACCGCCTATATTGGACCCCCTAAGAACAGGAGGCCTGTGTCGCTCAATGTGAAGCAAAACAGAAATGCGAAATAGGGTATCGTAAGCTAAATTTAATCAGGAACCGCCCTAGGAGCTTATATTTTCTGAAAATATGAAAATTATTTTTTTAAAAATTATCTTATAAAAACTTGCAAAAGTCCAATTTAGGAATATATGCGCCTAAATTGAACCATGCGCTTCCTAAATTGGACCGTACGAAGAAATCATAGAATAATTTATATTTGAACTATACAGCTTTTTTCCAGGATTTGCAACAGAATTTCTTTTGCTTCGGCCTCACTTAGGCAGTGTTGATAAACTCGCCGATGGCATTTCATACACTTAATCATGTTTTGCACTTCATCTCTATGACAAATATTGCAATAACAATTGTTTTGTGCAGTTTCTTGCTTCTTCTTGTGTGACTTTTTCTGCTCTATGCCTCTTTTATACGGCGTTAGAATGATTGCTGAGATATCCTTCCTTTTTTGTTCCTTCTATTTTTTAGGCAAAAGTGATATGTGAGCCGGCTTTACAACATCATAATTAGAGTTGACAATCATGTTTTGATGAGAACTATCCGCCGACTCTGCAGAACTTGTACTAATTTAAGTCGTAGCTAGTTCTTGTACATGGTGTACAACTTACACCGAACATGTAACCTGTTCAGTGTTCACTTTGAATAGTTTTATCTGGACTACCTGCCTCTAATTCTGTTGCAGCTAAATCAATGTCATTAAACACATGTCAATTAACAGGCTAAATTCCTGTTCTTTAGAATCAACTCACAGCTTTTGCTATGGTCTTGATTGCGGTTTGCTCACAAGAGTTACCAAACAGTTCTCCTGTGCGATATTAGATAATGGATCTCATTAGATGTTCTCCTATCCATGTATCACATACTCGATTAAAATTTGTAGACAGAGACTGAATAAAGACCACATCTACGTGTATGATGAGCTTAAAGAGAAATTATTATTATATCGTTCTCGTTAGCCAAGTTTATTGCATCAATGTTCAGAAAAATAACTAAAATAATAATGTGTGAGAGAAAGTTTTTAGCTCGTAAAATAAATTCAATTCGTGAAATCTAGCACTTTCTGTTATTTCACTTTGGAGCCGTTTTTATACCATCTGTTTGCTTTATACATTGGCTTGTTGCTCTTTCAGAACCAGATTTTTAACCTTGCACCGATGAACATAATGAAAGGTGCATTTTTCAATAGAATAGATGAATTTGTGGGTAAGCTGTCTATGCCGAGTAAACTTTTATTCCTCTTTGGTCAATACCACAGCTTTCAAGTGTCAATTTCTGCGAGTAATCTTAATGGAACCTTTGAGAAATTTTTTTTAGCTAACTTTCTCGTAAAATTTGAAAAAATAAAAACTCACATCTGCATGATGTTTGCCTTTTCAAGTCGCCATTTGATAACCTTTCATCATTATGTTTCTTTTTTTTTCATATCCACATGTGCATGATATTTGCCTTTTCAAGTCACCATTTGATAACCTTTCATCATTATGTTTGTTTTTTTTCATACATTTATTTAAAATACGAAGATATAACCAAAAATAAGACTAAATAAAATTTGAAAATGGTTAAAAGTCTGTCGCTTTGTCTCTTCCGACAGACTTTTTGAACATAAAAAAAAAGTTGTCGTCAGTAGAAAATTTGCAGCATACATGTATAAATATTAAACTAAAATCCGGATTTACTGAAAACGAACTTTAATGAAAAGAGCTTTTGACATGCTCTGATTTTTATTACTGTGATTGGAAAGGGGTTTTCTGTTTTTCTTTTTCCGACATATTACATAAAATAATCAACGTTGTGCGATTAAATGTAGCTAAAACTATTTTTTGCACCCAAAACTGAGAATTTTTCTTTTGAAAAAAATGTATTTTCAGTCATATTTTGCAAAGAATTGAGATAAAAAAAAATATTGCATAGACAAATTTCTTTCACAGTTTATACAGGCTGGGGTTATGCTGTTAAAATTTGTGGTCTGACCCTAGTCCTCTCACTCCCCCATCTCATGGCATTATTTCTTTATACTGTTTAGAGAGGTGTGGATATTCTAGAATTTACGTGTAAAGAAACAACAGAGGAATAGTACAATTAGATAATTAAGTTGTTTGGTCAATTGAAAGATTGGATAAACAGTGCTGCACTGGATTTCGAAATACGTTTGTCGGTTCGCAATCTGATATTCAAGCTTTAGGGCAATTATATTTTATAAAAACAGTCTTATTTGAAGGATCTTGCTCAACTTTAGTATGGTAGATATTAATATGTGATTTTTAAGCTAAAAATGAAAAGAAAGAAAACAAAATGAAGCATAAAAATGACCTGTATTAATCTCAACGTGTAATAGTTATTATACTATTAGAGTCATAATTAGTGATATTTAAATAAAATATTTGTAAGCTAAAAATGAATATTGACCTTTATTTTATTTATTTATTTATTTATTTTTTTGTTTTTTGAAAATGAACCCCACTATGTTATCGTTACTTTTAATCAAGTCACATAAAGCAATGCACATCACAAATATTAGGAGTAATAGCTAAGAGCAGGTAACTATTAGTTTTTGTGAGTTAAATTTATTAAAGTCAGTATCCTACACTGCAAAAATTGAACTGTTCTTTTTACAGTATAATACTTGCAGCCGAGGTTCCAATTCAAACTGTAAAATGCACAGTAATATACCGTAAAACTAGCAATTTTACAGCTTATTTCCGTAAAATTTAGCTGTATTATACTGCAAAAACAACAGCATAATAATGGCAGCAGAATTTTCATTTTGAAACTAAAATTCGCAGTGGTAAACTAAATTTTTCCAATTTTACAGTTTAGCACTGTAAAATTAGCTGTACTATACTGAAAAAATGACATTCATTTTTTACAGTGTAGAAACATGCCTTTTACCGTTTGTAAAATAAGAGGAAATCTTACATCAAAGCATGCTAAAATATTTCCTATGAAGAAGCTCATAAATGACGAAGCCATCTGATAGAAGTGAAATAAAATTTGATACACTTGAATTGCTGCCAAATGTTTTTATATTTCACAAAGATGGGGCAACATTTTTTTCCTTCGCCTTTTCTACCGAACTCAACATATTAAACAGGGAACATGCCTTCGAAAAATAGTATAAAACCTTGAATGATGTACAAAATTAATTTTTGCCATTTGTGCTCACTTGTTTTTATCTTCAACAAACTTCTTAATAGCGATGCAGGGAGGCCCTACTAATTTACTCATTGTTCACTTATAATAGGAATTAATAGAATATTGAAGCATGAAGGAATAAAACTAGTTTTTTCTTTTCAGAAAATAACTAAAATTGAACTCTTATTTTTCTTTGTATGCGCCAGTTTATTTACTGGAATTAAAAGAAGTCGAGTCCCATTCTTTCTATGCTCTGGGCAAACGTGTTTTGGCTATCTTGCAAAGAAAAAAAAATGAAAATGTGACTTACAACTGTCTGGCTTTGAAGCACAAAAGTCCATGCCTGTGTAAAATAGTGTTGAGTTATAGGTGTTTTTCTGTTAAGTTTATGGGGGTTTTATGTTAAGTAATGAGTTCTTCTGGATTAATCTTGTATCTGTTCAATGTCTTATGATTCCCCTCAATTGTGATGCAACATACCAAGGTCGACTGCAGCGCCAACTCAGATCGTAATGCGCATAGCGCAGAGCTCACGATGTATCTCAATGTGTGAACACGTCTTGTAATGTCTGTAAGTAATTTGTTTGTTATTAAATGTATATGTGTTTGCCTCTGGGACCCTTTTATTGGACACTTCCACACTCTGCTATTTAGCCCAACAAATAGTGCAAACATACTTTGAAGAAACGGCTTCCAAATTAAGTAAATAGCACTTTTATTGAATATTTATGGCTGTATCACATTGTATTTGTCCAATAGAAGGCATGACATTACTACGTTAAGGTGTTGTATTTTGATATTACACTGTTTCTATAGCCAATGCAAAAACGTATTTAAATACAAAAAACACGGAAAAATATAAATCTAGTAAATAGATAAATACTGCAATGGCATGTAATAAATCATTTGACAATTCAGCATAAATTGTCCGATTCGAAATGTGCAATTTAGATAAAAACATTAAAAATATTAGTGATACATAGTTAAATTTCATTACTTTCCTTTCACGTTCTGTAAGTACTGACAATGAGTTCTGATTTTTCTGCCTGGTAACTGGATTTTAAATTACACTTAAAATGCATGTCAGGGAATGCTAGAAAATAAAACGCGGAATAAAAATGTTTCTCTTGAATTAAAACGACTTGTTTGCGGGAGTTTTTGCATTAAGAAGTTTTTAAAAAATATAGATTTCTTGATTGGAAGCTCAAGGGACCATGAAATAATGCATTCGGACGAGAAAAACTCGTAGTGAAATAAAATTTTATTCACTTGAACTCTTGCCAGATGCCTTTTCATTTCTATCTACTCCAAGTTGAGTTGAAGAGAATAATTGCTGCATTTTTTCCACTCTTTTTCCATTTATTGCACTATGTATTATACGGGCAGAGAGAGAGATAATGAGAAGCAGTAAATATCAGAAATGTCCAAAAGGTAGTTCGACATGCAGAATATATTTTGCTATTCCGGAACATTTATTTGGTGATTATCGTCAGTGTCAGTCGTACCGCTACAATAAAAAAGAAAAACGGCGCACACACACATTTATTTAGGTTAGGGGTCTTTGTGAAATGAAGCAGAATTTGCGCTGTGAATCGTGGCTAGGTTATTAAGAATTAAATTGACTTACTTTTATCGTTTTATACTTTTCCTGCCCTTTGAAAGTTAGAACTTTATGTATCTTGTGTGTTTAAGTCTAATGAAGAAGAATAACTTTTACAAATAGCACATTAAGCAAATTTTGATGAGAAGAGTAATTTGTAACAAAAGTTTAAACGTTTTGTCCATAATCAAGTTTATTTTTTGCATAATTTATGAATATTACTGTCGCAAGAGTAAAATGTTCTGACTTAGAGCAGATAGCCAAGTGTGTACTAAAGAAGTATATTCATCTTTATGATGTAAAAAAAGCGAGACTTATGAAATTCCATTTAAAAATACAAAATGGCTTTGAACTTCACTTTACTTGACTAGAAATGTCACATCCGTTCATCCTACAACGTAAACAAGAATATGAAAAAGTGGAATAGCAAATGTAGAACGTAGGGCTCAATTCTATCAACTTAGAGTTATGTTTTACCAGTGGGCTTAAAATCATATGAACATATATGCAGTATCTTTTTTAATTTGAATTCATCAAAAGCTAAAAGTAAAATCTTACTATTTCATCTTTTGAAAGCAAGAAGAATTGATGCTTAAAATAAACAAGAAGCATATGTACACGACGGAAGGGGGGGGGGGGGTAAAAATAGGAGATACACGGAAAGTCTTAAGAGCGGAACAGCTTCACATAAAGCAGTGAGTAACTGCCCCTAAGCAAGGGGTTAGGCAGGAACATGCAATACACCGCCAACTTGGCTATTTCGACCCATGGACTGCAGTTTCGTGCTTATTGAAAACTCATCAGCATAGAATACGAAAGTAGCCGAGTTGGAGGCAAAAATCCTCTTATAGAGCAAGGAAACTCTTATAGAGCGAAAAAAACTGGTAGCTAATGTGAAATTAGTTTAACCAGCGAGCGACCGCACTTGGGAACGGCACAACTCGTAAATTTTAACGCAGAGCTCGGGTATAAAGCAGTGAGTAACCGCCCCTAGTTGGTGTATTGCATGTTCCTGCCTTAGCCCTTGCTTAGGGGCGGTTACTCACTGCTTTATCTCCGAGCTTTGCGTTAAAATTTACGAGTTGTACCGTTCCCAAGTGCGGTCGCTCACTGGTAATCTGATTTCACATTAGCTACCAGTTTTTTTTTTCGCTCTCTTTGCTCTATAAGGGATTTTTGCCTCCAATTCGGCTACTTTCGTATTACATGCTGATGAGTGCATAATAAGCACGAAACTGCAGTACATGGATCGAAATTGCCGAGTTGGCGGTGTATTACAGGTAGGAGAGTTTGCAAATCCAAAACAATGGTGATGATCTTCTAAATGGTCATGGTTCAATCAAAAAACGGGAATATTGGGCATCGATAGTTCAAGGGAGGTCCAAAGAACGACAAGATGACAGGAGGATATGCCAAGATTTGCTTACTTTTCTAACTGCTTGAAATACTTAGGTTACCATGAATTACTTGCGCAAAAGTTTAATGTTTCTTATACAGAAAGAACACACACAGGGATGACACATAGGGATGAAGGGGGGGAGGGGCCTAATAAGCAAAAAATCAAAGGATATGTTACTTTGGTAAGATTTGCCTCTTGAAAATGCCAGCTTTTCCATTAACACGTATGCATACTTTAAGGAAGTCATTAGAGAATACATACACCCTGAAGGAAAATGGAGGAACTACGAGCAAGATTGCATCTAAAAACTCCGCATTATGTTAAATTAACCCCTTAAGTGTTTGATTTTTGACAATTATATCCAAAAACTCTCACATTTGTGATTTTGCGTCAACATAGCCATGCTAAATTTGATTTTAAAAAATTGCCCTTTCCTACGTTTGAATAGAATGAATGTGAACACTGCTAGGTATTAATTTTATATCAGAATAAATTCGGTAAATTTGATAACTTAGTATACAGTTGCTGCCAGTCATATGACTAATTAGTTAAAGAAAAAGAAAACACAGCAACAGAAAAGAAAGATTGAATTATTTTCCTTAAAACCGTTACTATATTGTCCATTGTCAAATATCGTGGGAAAACTAGAGAAGGTAATATATTAGAAAATATGTACAGAAAATTTTCAAAGTGCTTTTTTTTTTGCGTTCATAAGCAACCCCCACGCGTTATCCTGACAAGACTAGCTAGGAGTTGAAAACATTTTATCTTTAAATATTTTACTTGAACTTGCATGAACGGACTTTCATAGTAGAATGTGATTTAGTGTATAAAAAGAAAATCACCACTCTACATTAAAGATTCGTAGCAAATTGAATGTTTGTTACCGCTAGTAATTCCGTAACTACAGAATCAAAAGCAACTAAAATGTGAACAGTTAAAAGTTTAACTATTTAATCAAAACTCATCGTTTTAAGGAACGAAAAATACACTTTTACTTCGAAGTGTTTGCAAACAATGAAATCAAGTAGAGAGTCACAAAAAGTTCTTGCACAAAGAAAATACTTTAAACATCTTCATTTTTTTCAAATAAGATCGCCTGTTAAATGATACCATGAATAAATGTATGGTCAAGGATTTCTTTTTATCTCCACTTGAGAAACAGATTGAAGGCTCAACTTGAAGTTGCGGAATGATAGGTGGTAAGAAATAACTTCTGTAACCTTAGATTTCCTGAAAATCCATGCATAGAGAGAACTTTTCCCTTTCATTTTGCCAATACTCAATTTTAAAGCTGTGAAGCGGTATGAAACAGTTTCAGTGGAATATTTCTTTCCTCTTTCAAAGATCGCATCCATTTTTTATCCGTGATTGCTATTGGGAGGTTAAAGTTTCTTTCTTTAAATTTCATACTTTTCAACCTCTTCGAGAAAAGACGGTCATTCAGTTTCACTTCCTGTATTTTAGTCATTCTACATGAGCATTTTGATAGTTCTCAGAGTTCGTGGATTCGGTGCTATGTCGTTCTGGAGCAAAGGGATTTAGCTTTTAACTGTAAAGTATCAATGCAGATGATATAATGCTAAGTTTATTTTTTAAAAAAAGTTTTTAATGCTAATATTTGGATTTATGTTTTGTCAGTTATAATAGAAGAATAAGTGAGAAAGACTAACGTCGAATGGTTCATAGACAATGTACAGAATGAAGCATTTTATCCATAAAAATGGTTTGAGGTCAAAATGTCGCGGCCAAAATGTCGCCGAACCAAAATATCGCGGGCCAAAATGTCGCGTGCCCAAAATGTTGCCGGGCCAAAATGACGCCGGTCCAAAATGTCGCGTGCCCAAAATGTCGCCGGTCAAAAATGTCACCTGTCCGAAATGTCGCCGGTCCAAAATGTCGCCTGCCCAAAATGTCGCCAGTCTAAAATGTCGCCGGTACAAAATGTCACCAGTCCAAAATACAGATGTTCCAAAATGACGCTAAGTGCATAGTACAGATTTAACGTAGCCAGTAATTCAAATTAAATGCAGCTTAATTATGTAGCTCAGTTTTACTAATAAACTTGTCACGATATGATAAACACACCTGTTTAGTAACTTTTTTTAAACGTAGCAGTTTAGAAAATTAGCTTAACTTATTAACAAAAATGTACCTAAATTGATTTTTTCTAAAGCTGAAATTATTTCAGTACCGAAATAATGATATAGTTTTTCGGGGCTGTACTTAGGGCACAGGGAAGCTAAATTTCTTCCTTTTTAATACGCTTCTATTAGTTTCACATATGGGTTTATTTGTTTGTTTGTATGCATGTAACTCTGAATAAAAGATAAAATACACGTTCTTTACAAACGTAAAAGTAATATATATTAACCCGTTACCGCTCAATGATCTATCACCTCTTTTCAGACTCCTCACTGAAAACTACACCTTTTAATCATTTATTATTATTGTTGGTTGGTTTTCTACTAGAAATTGTTTCAATAGGAAAGCAGTCAATAAGAATAATAAATGATAAAAAGGTATAGTTTTCAGTGAGGAGTCTGAAAAGAGGTTATTTATAAATAGATCTCTGGGGGGGTAACGGGTTAATACTGCCATTATTAATATTAAAGGCTAAACTATATTGAATGTTGATGTATAATAAGTGCATTTGCCATTAATTCTGAGTCGTCTATGACGTCGCATCGATCGTCCACAAAATGCATATTATGAGTGCAAGCAAACTTAGCGGATATTCAACAGTTTTAAAAATCTTCTTTTGAATTTGATTTACTCTAAAAGCGTATTTTTTAGTTTTTTTGAACTGTATTTAGGATTATTTCTTTTTTTTTTTATCACACAAAGAAATTAAACAAATAAATTTGCTGTAAAGGCTTTTTTTTCCCTTTTGTAAAAACGGAATACCGTTTAATCACCACGCAGCTAGCAGTTTTCTTCTAGAACATTTTCGTTAAGAGTAGGTTGGGGACGTTTAAAATCAAATTAGGGACGCATTGGAGAACAGAACAGGGCACGCTCGTTCATGGAATTATTTCTTTCTTTGTAACAACCGGGTGGTGAAAGGGGAGGTGAAATGTCAAGAGGAAAAATGGTATCATATTCAACTCTACATTTAAATACTGATTGCAACGAAGGTACAGTGCCATGTCTGAGCTGATTAACGCCAGAAATGAATGACCATCTCGCCCTTTAAGACCATTCTACAACCAAAATGTTTTCTGAATACTTGCATTACTTCTTGATATACATCACTCACATAATGAAAAATAAAAAGTTCAATTGCTTTGCTTCCTCGAAGCCGTGGCGTATCGTCCGAACGCTTCATATGGGCCAATTTTTCATTTGATTTCGTCAGACATAGTAATCACGCTATGCTGAAAACGTTCCATTACATTCTTGTAAGTAAAAACTCCCTTGGAAGAACTAGCAGAAAAAACCAATCAACTCTGAATCACATATTGGTACATGTATGTACCAAATTTCATTCTAATTCATGCAGTAAGTTTTGAGGTAGAGTCGCCCCCAAAAAATGGGTCACGTAGATACACACTTACAAATTTTCCTTTAAAAAATAAACGGTAAAATTGAATTTAGCACACGTCAGAACGTGTACATTCTTCCAAATTGACAATTTTTCACTCATCCAATACTTTCTTTTACAAATTATATGTAGAAGAAAATAAAAACATCTCTATTATTACATAATATAGATTGCTTTCCATCATGTAAAAAAATTAACAAAAGCCAAGTTTCAAACATTGTTTTTCTGTCTTATTCATTTCGTTGTTCTTTAACTTCTTTTTTTACATTTAAATTTTCTTTTCAATATCAATTAAACTTGTCTTGG
This sequence comes from Uloborus plumipes, assembly GCA_038373865.1. Taxonomy (NCBI): domain Eukaryota; kingdom Metazoa; phylum Arthropoda; class Arachnida; order Araneae; family Uloboridae; genus Uloborus; species Uloborus plumipes. The sequence goes on from JAXGGA010001140.1 coordinate 164,901, forward strand.
GCTGCCAATCTATTCGTTTTCAAGTTGGTAGATCGCAAGTCACGGTGAAATAAGCTATTGTAAATAAATAACGTATGCTTTTTTAAAGCTTTTTGGTTCCTTGAAAACGCTCGAAACAGTTACAAGCCTGAAGGATAAATTTTTTATAGTATTTTTCAAAAATTTTAGTACATGCTATTGTTAACGCGCACGTTTATCAACAGCAATTACCAATCTTTTGCTAATTTGGTGATAAAAAGCCTTTTTGTATGTTTTAATCTTTGGGACAAAGTGTATCAATATCGGACCTTCTACATTTTTGTCTGACGACATTTGGACTGGCGACATTTTGGCCTGCGACATTTTTGACTGGCGACATTTTGGACCGGCGACATTTTTGGCCGGCGACATTTTGGACCGGCGACATTTTGGGCCGACGACATTTTGGACCGGCGACATTTTGGACCGGCGACATTTTTGCCCGCGACATTTTGGATTGGCGACATTTTGACCCGCGACATTTTGACCCGCGACATTTTGGCCAGCGACATTTTTTCCCGGCGACATTTTGGTCGCGACATTTTGTCCCGCGTCATTTCTGTCGCGACATTTTGGGTGTATACTATAAAAATACCAGGGCTTGGGCCACTAGACCTTTGTCCTGCTTCCCAAAACCTAAAAGCCACAGAAATAAAAGCAGCTATAGCAGCGCATTCGTCGAGGTGCTTATTACTGTTCATAATTTTTTTGCGAGTCACATAAAGTACATATAAGAGAGTGTGTAAGATCAATCTTGAAAACAGGCGTGATCAAGTAATTATGTCCCGTCCACCGTCATTGGTCGAAATATTCCCAGAGCAACAGGGATGGGACAATTAGAAACAACGCGCTTTGTACACGTGAACCAGGTTTTTCCCCTCAACTTCGTTTGGTAGGAAGAAGGCGAATCTCCTATGCAATTCTGGTTAATGTTTTAAGTATTTCTCGACAAATAAGATACAAATTATCTCTACACTATTTGTTCCATAAAATATAGGCTTTAACTGATATTTCCCACCAAAAATTAAATCACCCATGCATTTTGAGGACAAAAGGGGGGCGGGAAGAAAAGGTGCGTGTTTTGACTTTAATTCATCGTTATTAACTGGGAATAAGCTGTAAATTTCAGAAATTACTTTGCATGTTATGTATTATTACTTCGCTTACTTCACCCCCCCCCCCCCCAAGATATAAACATTTCTTTCAAAACTGCCAATTCTACTTTCAAGTTTTGCTCATAACATGCTGACTTTTTAGTCAAACTTTACCAAATCTTCATAAAGATAGCAGCATACAAGAGAAATACCACACTAAAAATAACAACAAATTTCATACAAAAATAATAAAAGTCATTGAAATAGAACATTGAAATTTATTTATTTTTCACTGCGCATGCATGGACGCGCACAGTTTATAACTATACATTTTTCTAATCATATGGGTGCTTCAAATCATATAACAGTTCCAGTTGAGTGTCTTAAAAATTTAGAAAGTTATCAAATGAGCAGATTTTCAATTACATTAGGGCGACAAACCGAAAGGGATCGTCTGCAAATTGGCAGCAATTGCTTGAACCAGCGTTTCTAAGGAACGATTGTTAATAAAAACAGGTTATTTGCAAACGATCCCTCTCGATTCGTCGCTGATCCGTGAATAATTGAAAAACGACGCTTTATAATGTTGATATCTTTCTAAATTTTTAAGATATTCAACTGGATTTTTTTATGAGTTAATTCATTGATATGATTAAAAAAATTACATAGTTATAATTTGCTCTCTTTCGCGCATACGCAATTAAAAATTAATTGCTTCAAATGTTCATATGATATTTCTCTTGTATGTTGTGATCTTTTTTAAATTCTTGTTCACAATTAAGTGGAAAAATCTGGGTGTTATAAGCAATCAACCTAAAACCAAAAATTGGCAGTTTTGAAACATGTTTTTATCTTTAGATATATCAACATAAGTGCTACCTGCTAGTAAATATGTAACATAATTACACAATATACATAGTTTTAAAGTTTTATTGTATTTTAGTTACTAGTGGTTTTCATTTATATTAAATACAATATTAAATGGAGTTTAGTAAGTATTGCTTTTTGTAATTAAGTTCTTTTTTTTTTAATTATCATGAAAGTGCATAATGAAATATTTAGATAAGTGCGCCACATAAGACAGACCAATAAGGTTACCCAACCACTATGTAGTATAGCAAACATTCGCTTAGATCATGATTTAATCGTCATCAGAAAAACAGATTATAGAGAGTTACTACAAACCTCAAAATTATTATTCAAATTAATTTCTAAAATTAAAATCTTATTTCGAGACATTGAAGATGCCCCATTCTTTTTTTTTTGTTTCCTAAATACATGAGAAATTTAATTTTTATCGGAAATGTCAGCTGAAGCATGTATTTTATGACAACTGACATATGACAGAGACTATTGTGATCTTATTTTTTTTCGACTAAATCTTTAAAAATCGCTTCTTTGAGTGAAAAAATGCCCAATACGTTAGGTGATATAGTGTATACAAAATGTATTTAATAGTTAAAATCGTACTTATAAATACCAAGCCGAGAGTTTTCGTTA